>JAZHYW010004779.1:0-18928 GCA_037355805.1 Ixodes ricinus
CAGCGTTCGATCCTGCTGCTTCGCCGCTTTCGACGCCCGCGACGCTCTGCTGTTCACTTCTGTTCCATTTTTTTTTTTGGGGGGGGCACAAGTTCGCCCCATTAAACGTTTCAGTTTTCTCAGTTAATCCTTTGTTTTGTCACATCGTCATTCGTGACAATATTACCAAAGGTTTTTTTTTTTTTTTTCTGATTGGTCCTCTCGAAAGGTTAATATATAAACCTTTTTTTTTTTTCTGGTGAAATGTTGTTTTCGAAGGAACAATTTCACCAGCGTTTCGAGAAATATCCTGAATAGTTCACAAATCTTATTATTTCAGTATGTACATGAGTAAAAGTTTGACCTCAAATAATATACACAAAAAACAAGCGTTACGCGAACACTACGACGTAGCTAATTAAATAAAAAAGGACGCGACAGGAAGACAACAAAGCCGATGTCACACAAATTCCTCCTAGAGCAACCAAATAAGCTGGGCTAAGAGAGACTGCACTCCACGTCCTGACTTCTTCATGAACGCGGCCATTTTGTTGCTGGTGCGGAGCGGGCGCAGCTGGCAATGGGAGAGCGTCTTTAGAGCGCGCGACACTAGAGCGCCGACGTTAGAGCGCGCGACACAAGGGCGCTGCGACAGTAGCGCGCTTGACACTAGAGCGCACGACACGAGAGCGCATGTCCAGTTGAGCGCCCGACACGAGAGCGCGCGACCAGTTGAGCGCTCGACACGAGAGCGCACAACTAGTTGAGCGCGGGACACGAGAGCGCACCGCATTTGAGCAAACACCGCAAAATGTGTGATGTACCGGCTGCTCCAAAGACAGATCGAAATTGTGCGACTCATCGGATTGAAGCATTGGTGATTTTTGATTCACTGAATATGCCTTTAATAAAAAAACAAAAATTAAACAGGTGCGACTCTTTCTAACCAATAGACCATTTGCTGTATTACCCAAGCATCAAGGAGAATGCAGGGATTGGTGTTCCACGCGCCGCACGCGCATGCTTTCCCCGCATAAAATATTCGAAGTAAATAACCAAAAGAAAGCGTTGACGAACGCGCGTGCAAGATGCCATTTGTTTTAGGTATTTGCTTTCTAAAAGTTACCATTGCTGAGGCCAGCACGTGCGGCGCTTGGAACACGAATCCGTGCATTCTTCTTGATGCTTGGGTAATATAGCAATAGGTCTATTGATTACTGACATCAGGGAAAAAACGGGGAAAGGGAGTGGGCTGGGGCATGTAGGTACCGGGAAAAGTTGCAGTTGAGTGGAGCAGCGAGTCTAAGATTTCTTTACAGTGCTGCGGTGGGCCTCTCGGATATACTATAACTAGTTTACTTTTTGCTATATTTGGTATAATCTTGACAGCCATTTGGGCTCCGATCTATTTGGTGGCTATTTAGACGTCCCTCACATAAGTTTAAATGGTATTCTGACGTCCATGTCCGCAATGAAGGAAGAGCACCGCTAAAAAGTATAAGTAAAAAACTCTATGGAGGAAAGCTCAGCGCAATTTTATCAGATGCAGGTCTTTCCAGCATTTTGATGGATACAGGAAAACCTCCACTGCCAATCTGTGATATACAAAATCAGAGAACTAATGAAGCCATTCATTAGTTATTTGATTTAGAAAACGTTTGAAAAAAGTTACAAAATGAGAAAAAAAACATTTTAGCTGACCTAGGCTAGGTCAGCTGCAATGTTGTTGTTTTGTTGTTTTTTCTGCAAAAATGCACGCTACAGATATTCTTTTTTCTTGTTCGATTTTTGAAACACTTTTTGGTATGTCACACGCAAACATTTCGTCGACTCATTTCGCAATGTCATTGCTGAATTCCTCGGCATAAATCCTTGCCAATTTCACATAAAACACGCGATGCCTGAACAAGTGGTCGGTCCGGTCGGGCCACTCGCGCTGGACTGGTTGTGCGCTCTCGTGACGGGCACTCTAAGGACACGCGGGCTAATAGGGAGTTTTCGTAGATCGTCCTCGCCGTCCCGCAACGCCCTCCGCAACCCGTTACGATACCCGGAACTCTACAGTCAAGGCTATCGCCGCGCAGGCGCAGTAGCAACTTGTTTGTTGCGGAGGGCTAAGCGGAGGGGGCATGGGCGTACCAACCGGGGGCAGGCGCCCCGCCCCCTAGTTCTCAGAGTGGGGGGCAAGGCATGTGTTTTGCCCCCAGAAAAAGCCGCCACTGGGCAGGACAAACACTGGCCGGCGGCGCCCAAGGGATACCAAGTCAAAGAACAAAGAGCGGGTTGGTGAAAGTACAAGAGTCAAAGAAAGAATAAAAACACTTAGGGACAAGGACGAACACCACAGTTCTTTCAACTAGCATCACACATTTACTCATGTCTCCTTCAATACGTACTATCTCCCTCCTAACTTTTGAAACTAATGAGGAAGTTACGTAAAATTTAATATATTTATGTACTCCTGGAAAAAGGACCAAATCCCCAAATACACTAGAAGATAAAGTCAAAGAAAATAAGAAAAGAAAAAGAAACAGCATTGACAAAATCAGATAGAGGGCCCATTGACTAATTCCGCTCTGGCTTCAGGTAGTTCGTCTCTAATCTGGACAACCCAAGAGAAGAAGCAGCGATGTTGTGTTCGTCACCGGATATCCTGTATGCTTCAATAATCTCTCGGCCGAGCTTGTTCTTGTGTCTTCCAATTATGCTGGTGTCCTGGAACCGGGCTTCACAGTTCTTGCAGAGGCGTTGATGAACAACTATTGGATAAAAAGAGTCGCTTGAAGCACGGAAAACCTTGAGGACGTGCTCTCGTAGGCGGGTGTTCAGGCAACGCCCTGTCTGACCAATGTATTGGTCACCGCATTTAAAATGGATGGAGTATACCACCCCCTCTTCACAGGGAACGGTCTGATTGGCATGTTTGATGGAACATCCTTTGGGGGCTTCGTTGATGTTCACTCGTCTGCAAAGTTGTTTTAGGCGCAACTTGCACGAGAATACAATTGAAGTGTTGAAGCGCGGTGCAATTCCCTTCAGTTTGTGTGCAGAGTTGTGCACATATGGTATGGATATAACATGTAAAGGCCTACTATGCGGAGCACGGGGCCAGTGGGTGGCTAAAATTATCTGAACAAGAATAGTCCTCAGAAGACCTTGCGGATAACCAGCTTTGAGGAGACGTTCTTGTTGTTTTGCAGTGCTTCAGCTTAAAAGTGAGAGCATGATATGGCGCGAGATGATGACAGGAGAGACCGAATGATTCCATGTTTTACCAGTTTAGAATGGGAACTGCAAAATGGAAGAATAGGTTTACGAGATCGTTGTTGGAAGGCCCAACAAATAGCGGTCGGAAGAAGTTGGAGACGAAGATCGAGATACTGGAGACCATTGCCTGAGCTGTCTTCCCTTGTGAAATTCAAGCCTGAAGATGAAGAGGTAAAGGCTTGAACAACAGATTCAGAAGAAAACATAGATCCGGTAAATGACTAAGTAATCATCCACGTAACGAAAAACATGGAAGACGAGAGTCAACTCTTCAAGGCAGAGCTTTGATCTCCCGGTCTCACATACAGAAGAAAGATTTCGCTGAGGACCGGGGCGAGGCAGGACGCCTATGCAAACACCTTTCTTTGCCTGAAAATATAGGGCCAAAAGGTATAGGAAACCCCGTTCAGACACCCCAGATGAGTTTTGAAAGTCGCATGGGCCATGGTCGTGGATGGTACTTGATACAGAATCGTTTAGAAGTGTGGGATCTAATCGGTAATATAATTCCTTAATGTCTAACGAAAACATGGTATAGGCCTCGGGAGTAGAATGGAGGTCATGAAGACGAGATACTAGTTCTGTGGAGTTGGCAACTTGGAAAGGTTGGTTGAGACAAATCGATGACAGATGCTTTTGCAGAAAAAGAGCAAGAGGCTTCTGCCAGCATCCCTCTTCTGAAATGATGCTTCTTAGGGGAACTCCTTCTTTATTGTTTTTTGCCGTGAAAAACACAGTTAGATATAGCTTGGAGGGAGCCCCAATGGCAGCTTTAAGAGCCGGGAGATCAAGGGAGCAACAAAGTTGCTTTGCCTTTGAGCGGAGAGAGCCTGAAGGCCTAGTCTTAAGAGTATCAAAATTATTTTTTAATGCCTGGCTCACCTTCTGTCCATAGGAACCTTCATCTAAGGTGACAAAAACACCGGTTTTATCTAATTCGAGTGGTTTCAGGTGACATGTTTGCAATTCTTCGACTGTAGCCCGGATTGGAACTTTGCCCGTAGGTGGAGGAGGATGAGCGCAGGCGGATCGTACTCCAGCATCAAGAAATGCTTACCGGTCTTGTTCTGGAATGTGAGTCGCAACAGAATGGACTGAAGTTAGTTGGTCGACCCTTGTAGTTGGAATGTACGGAGAAAACTTGGGACCCTTGGAAAGAAGATCCAAGGTGCCAGGGCTGAGTTGATGGTCCATAGAACAACCGGAGGCTCAAATTTCGTTTGGAGGGTCTTATAGTGAGAACTGGTCACACCGGTGACAACTTTCTTCCATGAAGATTCGAGAAGATTGGACACAGCTTTTGGAGGAGCCGGAAAGATGGGTGTGTTCTATAAGCTGGACCAAAAATGATGTTCATCTGTTGTGGGAGGATCGTCTCCATTAGGCGTAACTGTTGTGACACCTCCTTCCTTGAAATCTGCATGAGCCTGTAGTCGGTAAAACAGAGAATCATTCGGTCTCTCCTTTCATCTTCTCGCGCCAAATCATGTTCTCACTTTTTAAGCTTAAGCATTGGAAAACAACAAGAACGTCTCCTACAAAGCTGGTTATCCGCAAGGTCTTCTGAGCACTATTCTTGTTCAGTTAATTTTAGCCACCCAAAGGCCCCGTGCTCCACGTAGTAAGCCTTTGCATGTTATCTCCATACCATATGTGCACAACTCTGCACACAGACTGAAGGAAATTGCAGCGCGCTTCAACACTTCAATTGTCTTCTCGTGCAAGTTGCGCCTAAAACAACTTTGCAAACGAGTGAACAACAACGAAGCCCCCAAAGGATGTTCCATCAAACATGCCAATCAGACCGTTCCCTGTGAAGAGGGGTGGTATACTCCATCCCTTTTATACCCCTGTCAGACGGGCTAGTTTAGTGTCACTACGAGCGAGTGCACTTGGCCCTTAGTGTCATTTCTGTAGTGTGCCACACGGCTCCTTCCTGAGGAACACACTTAGCTTGGAGTGAGTTTGGCGAACTCACTTCGCTCGATCGAGTGCGTGGCATCAATAGGAGTGTTTCAACAGTAAAACATAAAAACACAGAAACCAAAAGCGTGCACGTAAGGTTTATTTTATAAAGAAAAAGAAATTCGTGAAAGAGACGACATGTAGAAGAGTGGCACTGCAAAAAAATAGTGGGGTGGACTCGTAGTTTAAGCTGATCTGAATCAAGATTAGCGCAGCGGTGAATTGATAAAAGACGACGACAAAGTCAGTCATTCATTTCTATCTTGGTTAGCAGAGAATGATAGAGCCTACTTTTGTTTCAGCATGTAACTATTCGAGACAACACGAATCTGATTAGGCAGTGTCAGGGCCTCCTTGTAGACTTCCGTGGAACGAATCGAAACGCCAAAGTTGGATATGCTTCGTTCTTTATCTTGGCTCTGCGATAATCGATCATAATCATCCAATTGGCGGAAAATCGTTCATCAGTGTAACGTTGTTTTAGAGCACAGCTCCTAGGCACCCGTTTCTGAGTTGAGCGGCGTCGGCGTAACCGCACGTTGCATTAAGGGCTGTTTCTTAAAATGACGTCACACGTGACATCACATGTGTCGTCACGTGTGACGTCACGAGGTAAACTTTTCCCGCTAAATTTCGCGGTAAAAGTTTTTGTTAAGTTTGGCGGAAAATGTTTCCGCTAAATTTATAGGAAACATTTTACCCGTGTGACGTCACGTGACGTCACACCTAAAATTTCAGATGACGTGTCATGTGACGTCACACGTCAATTCAGGGGAAAATTTCCCGGCTAAATTTAGCGGGAAATTTAGCGACATTTTTACGATATTTGGGATATGGGAACAATAGAGGAGGATGGGACGGTACGGAGGGGGAGCAGCTGGCATACCCTCCCCTTCGAACCCTTCCTCCTTCCTCCTCAAGAGCTGCGCTCGAATTCGGCATTACAGAGAATTGTAAACGTCTAAATATTTAGCGTGTCTTTATTAAGGGGTATCGGTGGCCGAGTGGGCGAGCGCACACCAGATCGGAGTACGTGTAGAGAAAGCTCGCGCTGGAGAACCCAGTGATCCTGAGCTCAATCCCCAGCCCTGCCCGAAGAACACACTTCCAATGAAGTGAGTGCGGGGAGCACACTACGCCTGCTCCGGTAGAGCGAGTGTGTAATCTCGATAGCAGTGTTCAAGGAGTAAAAATAATAGAAGAAATTAACGCTGCGTAAAATTAGTATTATTTTGATCGGAGTAATATTAGATGTGCACTTGTTTTCTGTTGGAAGGAAAGTAATGGATTGTAGAAAAACAAGCGGCTAATCTAGTTTCCAGCCTTGGCCCCTGCGCGACGGCCAGCGACGGCCAGAGGCACCTGCAAGACTCCACCAGGGAATCTGAAGGTGGCAGGAGAGACGCGAAAGGCTTGCTTGAAATGGAACTTGTCCAAATGGGGCAAGGTGTCTTCGAACCACCGTTCGTTTCTCTGGAAAGTCCACCGTTCTCGACTGATCACGGATAGGGTGTCGGTCATGAGAGCGGCTATGGTGAACTGGCCTGCAGCTGCTGATCGATGTCACTTGAAATTCTTTCTGTGCGTCGGCATCCAGGTCCAGCTGCCTCTCATCTGAAAGGCCTTAGGCGCTCACGAAGAAAAGTCCCCAACCACGCGCTTCCACTGTCCAACATCGCGGATATCGCCCTCCAGCTCGGCCTCCACACACTCCATGATGTTTCGCTGGGGCGAGTGGCGAGTGGCCGAGTGGGCTCGCGCACACCAGCTGGGAGCAGCCGGAGCGGAAGCTCGCGCTGCAGAACCCAGGAATCGTGGGTTCAACCCCTACTTGCTCGTTTCGATCTAAACTCTGTTCCACCTTATGTTGTGCAGCGGACAAGACTAGAAGCGCGAGCTCATAGCGTTGGGAGCTACTCTCAACGCACGAGAGCTAGTGCCGCCGAGATGTGTCCATACGTTTCAGCATAGGTCCAGAGCGTCGACGCTATGTAGCGCGGCTTTGAACCTGCGTGTACATCGACAAGGGTGCAGGGACACCAAAGCCCATAGATCGCTTGTAGCATCGCCTACGTCTGGACGTGCTGAGACGTAGTATGAGCGGAGCTCGCGGCTTGTAATGGCTGATCGTAATGAACAAATTTGATTTAGATTCGGATTAAGGCTCGTGACTTAGCGCAACAATGTGTGGTAACGTGTTTCTGATAAGACGACGAAGTTATTTATGAAAAAATGCGTATGCACTGTAATATTTTGCGTGCCCATTACTTACCCATCGTTATTGCCATCATTTTGGAGTGATACTAAGTTTTCCCGTAGCACCAACACACCTGGAGTGTGTTTCGACGGGTTGAAGTGCACTCGCTTGTAGTGACACTAAACTAGCCCGTCTGACAGGGGTATTAAATGCGGTGACCAATACATTGATTAGACAGGGCGTTGCCTGAACACTCGCCTACGAGAGCACGTCCTCGAGGTTTCCCGTGCATGAAGCGACTCTTTTCATCCAATAGTTGTTCATCAACGCCTCTGCAAGAACTGTGAAGCCCGGTTCCGGGACACCGGCATATTTTGAAGATACAAGGACTAGCTCGGCCGAGAGATTATTGGCGCATACAGGATAGTCGGTGACGAACACATTATCGCTGCTCCTTCTCTTGGGCTGTCCAGGGTCCAGAGTTGCGATGAACTACCTCATTGAAGCCAGAGCTAAATTAGTCAAAGGGTCCTCTATCTGATTTTGTCAATGGTGTTTCCTTTTTTTCTTTCTTATTTTCTTTGACTTTATCTTCTAGTGTATTTGGGGATTTTGTCTTTTTTCCAGGCGTATTTAAATATATTATTTTTTCCGTAACTTCCTCATTAGTTTCAAAAGTTAGGCGGGAGATAGTACGTATCGAAGGAGACATCACTAAATGTGTGTTGCTAGTTGAAAGAACTGTGCTGTCTGGCCTTGTCCCTAAGTGTTTTTATTCTTTCTTTGATTCTTGGATACCAAGTGCACCGCCCCCGGCCCTAGGGGAGGGGGGGTCTGGTTTGCCCCCCACTCAAAAACAAGTTGGTACGCCACTGGGAGGGGGAAACGCGGTCTACGAAAACTCCCTAACGTCGCCGCGCTCTAGAGGCGCGCGCTAACGTCGCGGCGCTCTACTGTCGCGCGGTCTAACGTCGCGGCGCTCTAGTGTCGCGCGCGCTAACGTCGTGGCGCTCTACTGTCGGCGCTCTAATGTCGGCACTCAAGTGTCGTGCTCCCTACTGTTGTACAGCCGCTGGCAATCGCCCCAATTCAGAAATGTGCATTTCTCAATTTTAGCTACGTTATGAGGAGGCTCAGGCGATAACGTTTTTTTTCTGTCGAGGACCACTTTAACCGCTTCGAAGGATGAAGAGTCGTTCCCGAAATTTTAGATAAGGTTTCAAATAAGTCGCAGCAATGGTTTAAACACAATGCTCGCTGATGTGCCGTCACTCTGAAGCGTAAGACACTTTGTAGCCATGTGCTCCTTCATAATGAAGAGAATGGTGAATTTATTTCATATTTGATATTTGTATAGGAAGGTGCATGTTTAGACGTTCTCCTTGCCGTCTCTAAGTGCCAACTTTTGTATTTTTCACAGCATTGGGTTGCTTCAAAATGCTAGGTTTATAAAAAGATTGGACCCAAATATTTGTGGCTCGCAAAAAATGATACGCGTGTCTATGTTTGTTTGTTTTTCTTATATTTTTTGTGACCCGAATTGCGGGAAAAGGTTTTTTTTATTAATACAAAATATATCTACACACTGGGTCTTCACGAGAAAAAACTCTCACATTCGGACCGGAACTTTTGGCCATTTCGCGCAAGTTAAAGTTACCTGAATCATATAAAGGAAATGGAGGTCACTTAAAAATGAATACAATAATACTACATAATGGCACTTCGGATCAAGCGATTTCCACCCAGGCAATCTATGAATTTAGTAAAGTCAAATATTCACAGTGCTTGATCATGCTGAGACACGCCGCCGGAAAGCGATGTAGTTGAACCAGCCTACGGGGTGATGTGTATGGATGATACGTTGTTAGTGCAGCTACGCACTTCATGCGTACGGTAGTTCAACACACTCCGGTATTTTTGAGTATAATCTAGCAATTGTAAACGTTTCTTGTTACAGGGTGGAGCATGTTTTTAAGCTTCGCATAAATTCTAAAGATTGATTGGCTCCTTTAAGTGTCTTCGCATAACTTCTAAAGATTGATTGGCTCTTTTAAGAATGTAGTCTATATGATTATTCCACGAAAGATTAGGACTTAGATGAATACCCAGGTATTTAAATGACGTTACCTTATCTCATTTTCAATCTATGAGGCTGTAGTCATGATATACAATGAAAGAACGGTTTGTAAATGTCATCGTTTTCGTTTTTTTCTATATTTATTTGCATTTGCCATTTCTCACACCATAGCATTATGCTATTAAAGTCTTTTTGAAGGGCAATGCAATCTGATTGATTTGATATATGACGGTATACCACACAGTCGTCTGCAAACAGTCGAATTTTAAAATGAAACGTTGTTAGGAAGGCCATTTATATAAACTAAAAACAAAAGTGGCCCATGAACTGATCCCCGTGGCCCTCCCGATTTAACACTTACGAGGGTTGAACTTATGCCATATTGCTATTACGGTTTGCTTTCGGTTGCTAAGGTATTCTCCAACCCACGTAATTACCTTTGCGTTAATTTTAAGATATTGCTATTTTCTAATGAGACGACTGTGTGGTACAAAAACAAAGGCTTTCGTGAAATCTATGAAAACGGCGTCGGTTTGCGATGATGCGTGGATGTTGGTGTGCAGGTCAGTTATCAGTTCTAATAGCTGAGTTTCGCAAGAAGGACCGCGTTGAAATCCTTGCTGGTTAGGAAAAAGTATGTTGTTAGTGGCGAGGTGCTTCATCACGGATGAATAGATTATATGTTCTAGAAGTTTACATGGAACAGATGTTAAGGATATGGGTCTTTAGTTTGTTGCACAGTTTGGTTTCCGGATTTGAAAATTGGGACTACATTTGCTCATTTCCAGTCGGTTCGGCACACAACTGGTGTCAAGTGGCTGCTGGAAAAGGCTGGCAAGCAGAACGCCTGACACACTTTTAGTCTGTTTTAGTAGCTTAGAGCATACCCCATCAGGCCCTGGGCTTGATTTTGTGGGTAGTCGATCAATAGCACTCATCACACTATCAATATTTATACTAAAAGCACTCATTTCAATACTTGATTCTGTGCAGGATAACTCAGGTAGAGGAGGTTCATCTGTGAACACTTCACCAAAAAGGTGTTTAAGTTTTGAGGCTGATTCAAAGGTGGAGAGTGTCACGTCACCTTCCTGGAGCAGAGGAAAATTTTTTTCTTCGGGTTTACTACACGCCAGAACTTCTTGGGGTTTGTTCTTAGTATGCTAGGCAAGTCATGGTTAAAAAAGTATATTTTGCTTTTCGTATCTCGTTCTTGCATAGACGTGCGCACTCTTCGTACAATTGGCAGTCATGCTCCGTACCCGAAAATTTGGCCTTTCTGAAAAGTCTTTTCTTTTTTGAGATCACCCGTTTTACGCTTCAGGGAAAACCAGGGACAGTCCTCACTTGGGGTGATAACCAACTTCGGGATAAAATGTTCACGTATCAGTATTAGTCATTTTTTTTTATAAAATGCCAATTGTCTTCAACTGAGCATGCGTGGCACCTGCTGAAATATTGCCCTAGAAAACCCGACAAAGAGTCCTTGATGGCACCGCTATTTGCCTTAGAATAATCATAAATTACCTTTCTAATATCGACTCTCGTAGTTCTCACAGCATTATAGCTGAAGTAAACAAGTCTATTGTCGCTAATTTCATCAATAACACGCACAGACAGGTTTTCGGGGTGGGAGGTGCAAACAAGGTCCAGTACGGCATCACCTCGCGTAGGCTGATTGACGAGTTGTTTAATTGAAAATAATTTAACTGATTAACAAAGCTCGAATACTCTTCTTTCCGTGAACAGGTGGTACACACGATTTAGGTTAACCCAATCAATTCCTGGATAATTAAAATCGCCAGGCAAAACATCTTTGGAATCCTTCTACAGTTTTAAGAAAGCGACATTTATAATTATAGTACCTCAGTGTAATAAACGCACCCCTTAGAGGCGGCTCTAATTAAATATTTATTAAAATCGTACGTGTTTTCTTACATATACAAATACGTTTACGCCCGAATCGCCTTCGGGAACACACTGTAGAAGGATTTCTTCATAATAATTATTATGCATTCGTAAACGTTACCTACGCAAAATGGAAAAAAATATATTGGTCAAGTTGAGGAACCATGCGAACGCTCATTGAATCGGGACTGAAATACTATGCTTCGAAATGACTGTTAATGCTGTAAGAAAACATTAAGCTTATAGGCTAGTTCTTTGGCACTATGAAGTTCCTACAGAAATGCTAGTCAATCTTTTTCCTTGAACAAACGGGCAAAGACCTGTTCCATGAAGTACATCTGATGAAATTCTGAAATACCGGAAATAAACATGCAGAACAAAACAACAAAAACTTGCTAAACAAGTGAAATTCACAAGTTTGCTTAACTTGCAGTGCAATGCCGGTCTTAAAGGGCCCCGGAAAAAAAAAAGTTTTATTTTCAACAGTCTCGTTAAAACACGCGTGTGAAAGAAAAAACAATTTTACGTGAAAAAGAAAATTAGAGCAATATTGACGGCGCGTGGAGGTGAGGTGGATCGGCTTCGCCTTAACGTTGAGGTGGAAAGAGCGAACGACCGATATGGTCACTCCGGATTGACCCGTGACCTCATGGACTTTGCGCGCAGAATCGCAAATAAATCTCTGCGCCGTCAATATTGCTCTTAAACAATATTTTTTCTCATACAACTTTTTTTTAGCACGCGTGTCACAACCAGACTGTTTAAAGAATAACACTTTTTTTTTCTTTTAGGGACCCTTTAAAGTAACCGAGAACTAAATTGAGCAAAAGTTATTTTTGTCGTTGCCGTATGAAAATATTCAAGATTTACGAGAAATTCTTAACTCTTTTCTTTTGTAAATTTATTAATTCATAGAAAGTACGCTTTTTTATAAACTTACGACATTCCGATTTGTGCTGTTTTTGTGTCTGTAAGATAAACATAGATAATTATAAAAACACATGTAAAAGACGAGCTTCAAATCGCAACGCTGGTGCTAGTGTTTGCTTTTTTATCACTACACTATGTTTCTTCAAAATGAATACATTAACATACAGAAGAGGTATCAACGACTCTTCAAACGTATAAAATCACTTCGTTTACACAATGAACATGCTGTGCTGGCAAAACATAAGAAACAAATATGTTTGAAGCATTGTTGTGTTTTCATACGAAAACATGACCACTCCATCGTAAATATCATCCGCAAAAATCAAAAGATGTTATCGTCTAGACTCTAGAACAAGCCAATGACCAAGCACCTCAACCTATCTAAAACTTTGCGTCATAAATAGAACGTTCAAGAAACGTGTTTTGGAGGCATCTGCAGAAAAATAAAACTTCTAAATGCTAAATCAAGATTTATGGAGTACATTCACGCTGCTATTTTTACAGGCGTGCAATAGTGCAAACGATTACCGTGGGAGTACTAAACGTCCAGAGCACACAAGGTTCGGATATCATAATTTCGCGGGATATGCGATGACTCATGACGGCCCTCGGGAAATTCAGTTTAAGGTGAGAATGCCAAAGCACTGTAATCCTTCCGTACATTCTCGTTACAGCATTGTAAGTAGCGCTTTCAGCTCTTTTGTTCCGTTGAAAATTCCGCAAGAATAAGCAGAAAGAATGGGCAAAATGCAGCAAAGTATAGAGAAGTGCACTTTGCCTCCCAAAACTCATGTGCTGGAAAAAAGTGTAATTGTTGTTGAAAATGTTTTATTGACACTCTAAAAAACGGTAGTCTTATATAACTACCCTTCGGGTGGTAAAAAGTTGTCCCAAATATAACGACGCTCAGGATAAAAATGACGAACCCACATGTAGTCAAAAAGCAGGTAGTCAAATTGACTACCTGCTCCCGGCACACACACGGCGGTGTGTGAGCCGGAATCGCCGCGATTGCCCTCGACTGCATCTCGCTAGATTGACTATTTTTACCACCGCCGGAGAACGCTCCAAAAAGAAATCGTTACACGAGGAATGGACATGCTGACTTGATTGAACACAACGTATGCTTTTCGTACGCCGCGATGAATCGCTAGGCACCTTCGTCGACACCGACGAGAGGCGTTCAACTCGCACCAATGCTGCCGCTATTTTTTTCCCTTATCTTTTTGTTTGGCCGTGGTTATCTATTCGTGCGCGTGTGTGCCTGCACTTCGCAGCTCTGCGACACAAAACGAGCATTAAGGTGGCTGAGTGGCACAATTTTTACGATTGTTACCGAACTGAGAAGCAGGGACGTAGGAAGGCTTGCGGACCGCAGTCCAGCCAGGCCAGCTGTTTTGTAAATCGATAGCTACAGGACTGCTCAACACTTAGCTTATTGAATGAAGCCGCAGTTGGGGCCACCTTGGAAGTGTAGTAGTAACCGCTAGATAGCACTAAAATAAAAGAATGCTCATAATACTGAACTACACGTACAACCAGTCATACGCCAATACACACACCAGCCAAGATATAGAACACTCCGAACGCTCTTATACATGCTAGCAGTACAACAAGGCACAAACAACTCCAACACAACACCTCCGCCACTCTCTACTCTAATCACGCTGTCGACCCCATTCGCATATATGCCCTACCATATTCTGACAAGGATTATGCAAGTGATTGCCATTGTTTACTAGATAACCTATTACCGTATTTGCAAGTATTATTGGTATACAAGTGGTCTGTGTATTTAAATTGGCAGGCTAGACACCTCTCTTAATCTAGAGATTCAAAGGGCAACATCATGTGAAAGTAATTTGCTAAAGTAACACCGCTGGGCTTGCTCCCAATCAGTTTCGGTTTCAAATTCACGCAGTGATAAGCTTACTCAAGCTATGTTGCCTCATGCTCGTTCCGCGCGTGAAATAGCAGCAAAAGTTACAACAATATCTGCATTCCTAGACAGTAATCGGCTAAAGGTAACATAATTCTTAGTCTTGTGTTGTTCAATTCATTCTTTTTTTCATTAAATTCAGTGCTTGAGAATAGGTAACTTAATTGTAGCCGGCAAACGCTGGCGACATTCTTTCCCGTGTTAATCGAGTGACGAATAAATCGCTCTACTCGCTCCACTTTGAAAAAAAAATTGCGTAAAAAAAGAAGAGTATTGGTGTACATTCATATAAAAAATAGCATTGCCGAGGCTCTTATTTTTTATGTCCCAGTCCAGGAAACTGACAAGGGTTTTCTGCATGATTATTTCATTCTAGATGTCAATAACAATATTGTGTTTTACGAGTATACTAACGAGTAGAATAAGACTCTTTAATATTTTGTAGCGCGAGGCTAATTTATTAACATCACTAGAGTTGCCACCGCACGTGCCGTCGACATTTCTTCGTAATTTCTTGCCTTCCTTCCTGCCTCTCAAATAACGTTAATAAGCGAGGTTTTTTACTTAACGAGAATGCGTTTAGGCGAATCTTTCTCTCTACTGTACATATTTCACGAAACTATTTTCGGTGAAAGGTTAAGAAGGACTTCGATGCTTTGCTTCAAGCGTGCGAATTCTGGCTTCGGTAGCACTTCGTCGCCAGCGCAGAGAAAGCCCGGTAGAAGGCAAATAGCGCGTACTGGGGGCGCAGCATCCACGGGGTGCTCAACCTGTTACCGACTATAAAGTTTTTAACTTGCGACTTTCGATCTGCAGGAATAAAGAAAAAGAAATATATCCTATTTCATGCACTAATTCAAGGTATTATTCATTGTACCTGTCAAACTTGGTAAACATGTGAAACATAAAAGCAACTGCTAGATAGACTCCTTTGTGTGCATGCATTCATTTTACGGTTTTGATGTTTGACTCGATCCACAGATCTGCTTCTGCCACTAGAACATTTACTAATATCAGCTTTGGTGTGGCTTTCTTTGACATGGAGTACGAAGACACCACACAATCATGCAAACAAAGCAGATACGGCCATTTCGCCGTTGCAGCCGGTTACTGGCGTGTTCATTTTGTGGCGGATTACTTCAGAAAAGTTGTGAAGCAGCCAGATTTCATAGAGTCCGGTGAAGTTTGCTAAGCGATACAGAATGTTTGGTTAGAGTTTTAAATTTGAATAAAAAGCATTTCCCCCGCTATTGTCGATCTTCTATTGACACGCTTCACTTAAGTGGGGCAGGGATTCAGACCAAAAGTGCTTCCTCATTAAGGTATGTGTATACCACCAACATATTAGTTCAGCAGATGTTCGACCTGCTAGTGATGTCTTAATTTTCTTTTCATTTTAAAAATCTTGATAAAACAATTTACAATACTAAATGCATATTTTAATACAATACACTTCCCTATTTCTTGGAATGTATTGCGTGAAAAGAAACAGAATTCATCAAATATATCTGGTAAAAAAATGGGTTCAGAGTCTTTGTTTGATATAAGCCTAAAAATAAATTCTTTTTTTAGTTTCGTCACATTGTTTTTGGAAGTCATAAGCATTGTATACAATTGCGCACGACGCAACGCGGTACTGTAAGGGAAGGCATAAAAGAGTATGTAACAGAGGCTGGGCGGAGCACTGAACGATAAGAACGCAAGACTCGATACGCGACGCCTAACTTTAAGACATAGAAGAAACGTTTTCTTTTTTCTCCCGTGGTTCGTCTGAAATGAGAGTTGCATTTTCTCCTGTCGGTTCAAAACGGCACACTCCCCTTCACTCAAAGTCTGACCGTAACTGCCGCTACCAACTAATGAGAGCTGTTAAAGCATCACCAAAATTGTATAATTACTGTGCTCATGGCCTTTGTGAGTTCGCTACTACTGGCTAAACCAGTCACGCATAAAAAGTTCGCATATAATGAGTCGTCCTACTATGTCGATAGTGCCACTTAACTCTGACAAGGGTAGATCCTCAAGAAAGAAAAAAGATGTCCGGCTGAGACGCCAACAGCGTGTGTAGACATGGTACGATGCCAAAAAGATTCGGTACTTTAGGAAACTGCTCATCTTCAGCCGTCTTGGTCTTCTGCACCGCCACGAAATCCGGTTTTTGACTTTGTAATACAAACGCTGCACCTAATATTTTTGCTTATGCGTGTCAAAGAAACCATAAAAACGATTTTAGACTTTTTTATGAAAGGGGGTTCTACGACTCTCTAGGGACTTGGCAATAGTCTCAATTTTTTATGCAGTCCTATGAAGCTTAACATTTAGTATGAAATAAATCAAAGAAACCGAAACTGACGTTCGGATCTCTTACCATACAACGTCTCTTAAAACTGAGGTGAAGTTAACAGTAAACCATCGGTTTCTATAGAATGTAATGATTATGGGCAAGATGGTTAGGTAAGTGGCACACTCTAAGCTCAGTACCTTATAATGTAACTTCAAAACCGAAATTACCTATAAAAAGAGGTTACATGGCAATCGTTGTCAAGACTATAAGTTACAACAAACTATAGAGTTGTGCTAGTTGGTGGATGTTAAACATGGTGCAGGTCCTCGTTTTGTGTTGAGTGTTCTTTTTCTTAGTCCTTGTTGTTACGCGCTGCTACACCTACACCATATTTGAGAAAAAGTTACAAGGCCCTAGTTAAGATCACAATGTTCATCTAAAGTTTACTTGAATGGTAACCGACGTGTAACATCTACACAGTAAACTATAAACAGCGCGGTAACATACATAAGCATTACTGCAACCTTAACGTGAGTCTTGACACTTTATTAAAAAAACAAAAAACCTAAGAAACACGGGAGATGGCAGATAAGAAAAAGGGAGTGCAACGATCTTGGCTTCCTCGACCCACCTCGACGGAGTCGGAGATTTGGCGTTTTGACCGTTGGCTTCGGCATGCTCGCGCGATGATGGCGGTGACGACGCTTGAGCTACTCCGGTCTTTTGTGTGGTCTTCCTTCATGCTGTGCGCTCCTGAGCTTCGCCAGGTGGCTCAAACAAACAAGGACTTCTGGGCGTCTGAACGCAATGGCTACCTCGGGCAACCTGCTTCGTTGGCAACTTGCTCCTCTCTGTTGAGATGTAGTCACTGCCGACATGAATTATTGGCGCACACAAATTCCGGCACTTTAAATGAATGGAATATTTTTTTTTTTAAAGATGCGATTGGCGAAAGTTAATTTTTAAGCTTGTCGGGTGCAAACTTCATTCGGCGGGAACATAATAGAATATGTCTAGGATTTTGTGTTTTCGGAGTTTATTTTACGTCAAGTTCAGAGGGTGTTTCTCGGAGTTTATATTTTGCCAAAATTCGGAGTTTATCGGAGTTTCTTTTTGTTTGATTCCAAATTCTCCCAAATTTGGAGTTTAATGTCGCTGTGTTTCTTGAAAAAAAAATGATATCCGGGTGTAAACGTATACTGAACAAAAAAAAAACGTTCAGCCTTTCCACTTTCGTGAAGAAGGAAGACCAGAGGAGCTGTACTCGATACACTGTCGCGACGCGCACACGCCCGATTCCCGCTTCTTCTCGTCCGACACGCCGCCGATCGTGGATACGTCTCCGGCGAACCCGAGTCGGTCGCACACGGCGCACGTGACGCCAAACGGGTTCTCCACGAACTCCCTCCGGAACCTCGCCGTCGCACTCGGGAACTGTTCAGCCGGCGTGGAGTGCACTCGTCGCCGGGCCTCGCGCTTGCGCTTGGCCTCCGTGGCAAGATCGTCGTCCGTGGCGTTTGCCCGCCAAACGCGCTTTACATCGCTGGTTCTGTTCTCGGTGGCGGCTTTCTAGGCGAGCGATGTGCTCTTTGGCAAGGGAATCTGAAGCGCCGGACGCAGTGGAAGTCAAGGCGACAGCGGCTTTGCGGTGGTGGCGGACCCATTCGCGCTCCTGCGTACGTCGCCGTTCCTTCCGCAGCCTGTCTCCTTTCCCCGAAAGGGCGCGCGGCCGACCCATCGTGAGTCCAAACCGAAACTGATAAGAGCGTAGGAGCCGAGGAAACAGCGCGCAAAACAGACGAGGACGAAGAAACAAACGTGACGAGCGCTGCGCTCGTTACGTGCTTCTTCTTCGTCGTCGTCTGTTTTTCGCGCTGTTTCCTACGATGAATTTCCACCAACGCGCCCAACTATCCATTCTCCTATGATAGCTGGAAAGGTTGCCGCCATCTACGAGCGACGGCGGAAACCATACTGGTTGTGTGCTTGCCGCCGTCGCTTATAGATGGCGGTAGCTGTCCAGGTAGATTTGTGTCGACATACCGGACACGATCCTGGTGAAACTAGCCCTTAACAGCTTCACTGCAAAAAAAAAAAACAGGATTGTACAAATTAATATTTTTTTTTCGGTTGTATTTGGCGTTGGTGCAATTACTATTGGCAATACTAATTTGTCCTAAAACAAAAGTTGCACAGAAGTGTTGCTTCGATAAATTTTGATACTTTAATATCAATAAACTCCTGGGCCGGTTTTCTCGAAGCGATGGTAAACCCATTTTGGTAAGCCACGGTGCCTAGGAAGGAAAAAGTACCTAGGTACTGTAATAAACGGCTGGATATAGAACAATATTTATTTTTGATTCGGCAGTAATATGCGTCATC
>JAZHYW010004780.1:0-13428 GCA_037355805.1 Ixodes ricinus
CCGCAGTGGAAGCACAGAGGGCGTCGGTCGGGCGTTCGCCACACGTCGGTCTTGCGCTGCGGGCCCTTGGATGGGTACGCGGCAGGGGCATGCGGTAGCCCGCACCTCCACCAAAATGTCACGAATGACGATGTGACAAAACAAAGGATTAACTGAGAAAACTGAAACGTTTAATGGGGCGAACTTGCGCCCAAAAAAAAATAAAAATGGAACAGAAGTGAACAGCAGAGCGTCGCGGGCGTCGAAAGCTGCGAAGCAGCAGGATCGAACGCTGAGGCGAAACTGACCCCAGCTTGCCACGCGGAGCCGCTTTTGTACACGCGTGGGCGTCTGGAGCATTCGGCGTAGAAGGTTCGGTGCGTAGAACATTATAACCTCGAATCAGCAAGACGGTTCTCGAATTTACCAGAACGTCACAGTACAGTGTCAATAAAAATGTGTGGCCGCGGCCATGAATCGAACCCTGGCCTTGTGCGTGGAAGACAGGCGCGATAACTGTTAGGCCACGGGCGCGCTGCCTATTCTGTCAGCCGCGCTCGCGGCAATATTAGATTATTCATGACGTCTCAAAAGTAATTACTTTACATTCCTTATAAATATTTTGAACAATGCTCACACGTATTTAAATCGAATTTCTAAGTGCCGCGGACTGGAGGCAATTACATAACAATACAATTACCTTGAAAAGTACTAAAATTACTTTCAAATGACCTTTGAATTCCTGTAGGAAGTAACTCGCACCCGGAAAGTGTTAAACATAAGAAACAACTTTTTGTTTAGGCATTACTAAAAGCAGCAGCTCACAGTTTCGCTGTTCATTCAACTGTGAAAATAATCGCTGAATGGCTGATGTCATTTCGTCCTCCTAATTATGGAGAAGTACTCATTCATTTTCGTTGGTCGGGTCATGGCAACCCTTTCACATGACGTCATAACGACTCGTGGTGCTAAACTGCTTCTTTTGTTGCCTTTGGTGAACAGGTTCTATTGTTCCCGATCCCAATTTGAGGACAGGTGGGGAAATGCCCGAAAATTAATTCTTCTGATTTTGGCACAGTCTAATATTTTTCTCCAAAGAGCACTGGTTACCGCATTCCCGGACATTCTTCTTGAGGAGTATGGAGCATAGTTACAAAACAAAAGAAGAGAGCGTGTTACCGCGCGTTGTTACGCAAGGGGGACAGATGTTACCTGCGCAGGAAAGCCTTCTGAGAGGGAAAGGAGAGGAGGGCGCGGCGCGTGCCTCCTAAGATGTGTCCTTGCGTAACAAACGAAGGATAATGTAGGGTTCAAAACCTGCCTCTCAAACCCTGTGAGACTGAGCTCAGTGAAAGACATCCGACCCCGACGGCTACTCGTGAAGAACCCTCCTTTATGGCGCATTCACGCTGGAAGCGGATCGGCGTTCGCGAAGCGGTTGCGGATGCGGTTGGCGAGATACCCCGTTCAGACACACCCAAAGGCGGTTGGAGGTTGGCGAGAGGCGGTTGGAGGTCTCTCGGCGGTAACGCGCAATCTTTTGAGAGTTGCGTTTGGCAACCATGTTTTACAATCGAAAATCCACTTTAATCCACGATCCAAAGGCAAGAGTTTGCATACAGAAGAAGAAGATGGCCACCGAGTTGTCGCACCGGCACCAAGGTCCGCATTTTCGCGGTGCGGCGTGCTTAGTGCCTTTCATCTGCAGCGTCATCCTTCTGCAGTTCCCAAGACGCCTTACTGGTGATAGCCAGCCGGTCTCCCAAGGTCCTGATATTTCCTCGGCTGTGCAAGGGTCTTGCGTCCTCTCCAGCCAGTCAGGCCTAACGGCCACACCTAGCTACAGAACAACTGGACGTCATATACGTGCTCGGTGGGTCATTCTTCTTCGACTGTGTTCCTCCGCGGCACCATCGCCGCCGTCGATCGTGGCCCGTCCATCGCTGGTCATCAGTGGTGACGTTTCACCGAACCCTGGTCCTGTGGCGGTCTGCCGGCGCTGTGACAGGCGAATTCGCGACACCCAAGCTGCCCTACGCTGTGATTCCTGTGATCACTGGTGTCATCGATCATGCGTTTATATGACTCTGCCGCAGTACCGCAAGCTCGGCAAATCTTCCGGTCAGTGGCACTGCATCGCGTGCTCTTCCCTGTCTTTGACGATGACCTTTTTTCGGAACCGTCCCTCAATGTAGCAAGCGCCTCAACCGTGTGCGCCCCTGGAAGCTCCATCCCCTGTAAAGCTACTCGGCCTACCAAAGCTGTTGGGTCTGCCTCATACGGCACCAACAAGAGTCTCACACACTGGTATACCAACTGCCGCAGTGTGAAAAACAAGGTTACCGACTTGCGCATGACGGTGGCGGCATTGCCGCCTAACGCCGTAGTACTGCTCACGGAGTCCTGGCTTGACCCAGGCGTGAACGACGGTGAGCTTTTTGACCTTTCGTCGCACGCTGTATTCCGCAAAGACCGACGGAGCAGAGGAGGAGGTATATTAATCGCTGTCCCTTCAGGACTCAGAGCGATACGCCGCGATGATTTGGAACACCCTGAACTTGAAGCGCTGTTTCTCGAACTATTGCTGCCACGCGGTACGATACTTCTCGGCTGCGTTTATTGTCCACCTCACAACAAAGAATCTGCGTACAAACACCTTGACGCTTCAATGACCCGTGCAGCGAAAAAGATGTAACAAAGACATCCTGATAATGGGCGACTTCAACGCTCATATCGACTGGTGGGGTCATGATGAGGCAGTTCCTGGCGACCGAGTCGATGACCTTCTTCTTGACGCAGTGTCTTCCGCCGGACTCTACCAGGTATGTCGGGCACCTACACACACGTCAAAAGACGGCAATACTAGCTTCCTTGATTTGGCGTTCGTTTCGGACATTGTGAAAGTTGGGGCTTGCGATGTCATTCCCGGCCTCACCGGAAGTGACCACTCCGCAATTGAGCTGACATACTTCATCACGCTGCCCCGCACGGGACGGATCGCCCGAACTTTGTGGAATTATGCCAACACAGATCATGCCCATATGTCCCAATTGGCCCACCTTGTTCCGTGGAGTATCACCACCACAGGGTCTGACTGTGTATCAAACTACGACCTCTGGTGCGACCTTGTCGCCGCTATTCAGCAAGAGTGCGTTCCAAGCACCTCAAGTTCAGCGCGACGAAAGCGGTCCCCATGGATGACCACTGATTTACTGAAGATGGCCCGTAGGAAGCGGACTCTGTTTAAAAAAGCTGCCCGCATGCACTGTCCTGTCTTATTCCAAGAAGCTAAGCAGCTCCAAAGGCATCTGAAAACCGCAATTTACGTTGCATTTAACAACTATTCACGCGTCATCGCCGGAAAGATCAAGGACGATCCTCAGCTGTTTTGGGCATTCATTAGTCGACAGCGGTCCACCCCTCACAAACCGTGTCTCCTATCCGGTGATCGCCACGTAACGGCTCCCCGAGATATTGCCCAACTCTTCGCCACACAGTTCTCGTTGGTCTACCGTAGCCACTCAGGTGACCTCGATGTAGACACGCTTGTTGATGAAGTGGAAGCAAGCACCATCTGCCCCACCACTGTACTCTCCACCATTCAGTTTTCTCCGGACGATCTACAAAGTGCCATCGGACGCCTCAAGTCATCACGCTCCGTCGGCCCTGACCACCTTGCTCCCACTTTCCTCAAGCTGCTTTACCCTCTCATCTCGCATCCCCTGCTGAACATGCTGCAATCATTTGCAGACAATGCTTTTGTTCCGGACACATGGAAGCGAGCTTTCATCTCCCCCATTCACAAGGGCAGAGGAAAATCAACATACTCTGCATGCAACTACCGCCCAGTGTCTATCACGTCTATATTGTGTCGGACGTTTGAGCGCATGATCAACAGTAAGCTGCTTGAATTCTACGAGGAAAACAACGTCCTTTCTCCCACACAGCACGGCTTCAGGAAGAACAGGAGCTGTGAAACAGCACTGGCTACGATCATGCACTACGTCAGTGACAACCTTGACCGTGGTATTTCGACCGACATGGTGCAACTAGATTTTAGCAATGCGTTTGACACGCTGAACCATGCTATACTCCTTAGGAAACTAGGAAGGGCAGGTGTCCGCGGTCCTCTGCTTCGGTGGTTAGCTCGGTTTCCTACTGGCCGCACACACCAGGTCCTCTTCCAAGGATCCCGTTCCGAGAGCTTCGCCGTCTCAGCAGGGGTACCTCAGGGATCCGTCCTTGGCCCTACTTTGTTCTCTACGTACACCAACGATCTTTGCCAATCTATCGACACGCAGATAGTCCAATATGCTGACGACATCACTCTGCTTGCACGAACTACACCTCACGCAAGCTGTCCCAACCTTCAGCGGAACCTGTCTATAGTGCAGCAGTGGTCCGACTCAAACTGCCTTCTTCTTAACCCATCCAAGTGTGCAGTCATGCGGGTCAGCCGCAGCCGCAGCTCAGGAGCCCCTTTGTACACCGTGTCTGCAATACCTCTTACATCGGTCACATCACTACCAATTCTGGGTGTCACGTTCACCCCTGACTTAACATTCTCTCTGCACGTTGCCAATGCTGTTGCCAAAGCCCGACGTCTTTTGGGATTCGTGACACGGGTTTCCAAAGCGTGCGGTCCTACCACCTTCCGTGTTCTATACACCGCGCTCGTTCTTCCACATCTCGAGTACTGTAGTGCGGTGTGGTGCCCACATCAAACTCATTTGGTTGACAGCCTGGAAAGCGTGCAGCGGCGTGCTACTCGGACATACTTTACTCGCCAACACTACCCTGCGTTGCCCTACGACAGTCGGCTTAAGAATCTCAAATGGCATTCCCTGGCTCATCGGAGAAGAGTCGCCAGGGTGGGCCTTACCTGCCGACTCCTCGACGGCTCGCTCAAAGGGACGTACCTTGCTACCATCCCAAGGATTAACAAGAGATCGGGGCAGCCTGAACTTATTCGAGCGCGTACTACACACCACAGTTCCTCGCCGATCTTAGCCGGCATCGAGGACTTCATCTCGGCCCCGCTCAGCATACGTTCTCCGCTTCCCCAGGACCGTACTGAATCTGTGTCGATGTGTCGCTTGTTCTCAAAGCACCTACAGCAGCAGGCGTCATAATAGTGGTGTAGTGTAGTGTGTGTTTGTGTGTGTGTTCTTATAGGTATACGTGGGAGTCATCTTCACTCTACATTTCACCCTCATTTTTTTTTTACATTTTGGGTTTCGGCTTTATGTACAAATCTGGTATATGTGTGCGTGTGCGTGTTTTTTTTTTTTCTTTCAAATCTTGGGTGGCGGGCTGGCAGGCGCACTCGCGTACGGGTTTTAACCTTTCTGCACAGCCGTGCACGCCACCCAGGATCAGATTTTTGTATGCAAATAAATATTATTATTATTATTATTATTATTATTATTATTATTATTATTATTATTATTATTATATATATTTTGGCACCCTGAAAATCTTTCTTCGGGATGTTCGTACGCATCACGAGTTCAGGCAGCGAAAAAAAGACATCTACCCGCAAAACTCGCCTGTGCTTCCCTTGACTTCGCCCGCAAGCAAAGCCCAGCTAGGCGGGCCTTGCTGGCTCAGAACAGGATGCCCCCGACTTTTTCTTTGAAATGGACCCTTCCCGCATGAATAGCTGACCTTATTTTCGGGAAAGAGGGCCAGTGTTCTCCCGTGTTGTGCGCTCTTATCATTTTCGAAGTTGTGAACGGTGGGGTGGACCGTGCTGTTGGGAATGTGTTAGGTGCTAGCCGGTCGTGGCTTCGTTGGTGGCGCACTCTCCTCTCGTCTCTTGAACGTCGATCGAGTTTACTGTTTGTTTGACATTAAGCTGAAATAAACGCCGTATGAATTACCTCTGCATCGTCTGGTGCGTACACTTTATTTCTTGAGTATGTTCCAATTTTATAATTGACCACTTTTACAAATAGTACGTGCATTTGATCACGCAAATACTGCAAAACCTTCGATCTAGTGAAATGCAATTCCAGGGTCATCTCATAGATGGCGCCAGGCTAGTAGTATTCTTTGCGGGTCGAGCTAGCGCAGGTACCCTGCCCGCTCCGCAGTATTGCGTTGGCTAAGCAATCAGGCTCACGACGTCTCTATTGGTCTTCGTGGTGGTCATGCACGGTGTCGAAAGCTTTCAATAGTTCACACGACTATCTTAGTGGGTACAAAAGCTGACATTTCAGTCGATCAGGGGCGGGTTCCGACGTTCCACGGGCAGAAACAAGCAAGGCAGCGAGGTTCGGGCTGTGGCTCCCGGAATAATAAACAAACTCTTACCCGAACCAAATCACCGGTGCGAAGCCCGTTAAGATTACTAGTCAAGTCTTTTCGCGGCGGATTCAAGTGACGGACGTGAACATCGCGTTTCTCCGTTGATTTGTCTGCTGTAACGCTAGGACTACAGCGCCTTAGACACCTCGCCAGCGACAGGTGCCATCTTGTTTTGAAACACACTGACGTCACGTCAGCGTCGCGTTCCGATGGGTTGCCGTTTTGCGGTTCGTGAAAGCGGTTGGGAGAAATCAGTCCCGAAGCGGTTGGCAAAAACGCGCTCAAACCGCTCGATCTCAGCCGCTTTGCGGTTGAGAACGCGCGGATCCGCTTCGTGTTTGCGGATCCGCTTTCGGTGTGAACGCGCCATTACTTTCTCTAAAGAACACGCACGCGCCCCTTCACACTCAGAGGGCGCCACTAGCTGGACCTTTCAAACTGACAGTTAGCGACCACTACATCTCCCCTTCTTAGAGGCCGCATTTTCGCCAAATCGCTCTCGCGACGAAGAGCACCCACTTATTGATCTAAATAGTCCCATACATTTCAATGTTTTCCAACTGTCCGCCCTTACATGTTTAAGCACCTGGGGCGGGTCACGGCTCGTCCGCTGCGAGTTTGATAGGGACTTGTCAAGACAGGCGGCCCTCTTGGGTCACTACTAATGCTCTACTGAGCCGCTATTGGGCCTAAAGGCTCACCGTTAGCTGCGAGTTTTTAAACTGGCGGGAGAGAGGATGCAAAAGCCATAGAGTTATTATAATGTACGCTAGAGGTTCAAGTGGCGCTAGTGTGCTGACGCAAATTGAAGCAGACAGCAACCAGTCGAAAATTGACTTCCGGTAATGCATTTCTATGAAAAAAGTGAGTGAATTTTATCCCTGCGCTCGATCATAAGTGTAAATATCCCGAATAATTCGAACGTACTAGGTAGCTTGGAACATTTCTCAGTCAGGCCGACGAAATAATTGGTCAGGTACGGCGTTTTATTTTCAAATTCATCGCATTAGAAACGGTGCCAAAACGACTTCGTACGTGTATTTGCGTGCACTGTCGGACACTCTTAGCGCGAACACGACGTCGGCGCTTTTCAGCATGAGGGATATACGTGCCAAACGAACGAAGGACATCTGGAAATTAAGGGAGACGGCAAGAACTACGCAGTAACACTGGATCACTAACTACCCGTGCATGTACGATCAAAATAAATTGAAGGCCACGTAATATATTCCGATTTAAAAAAAGTAAGTACCGCTTTATTCTTCCTGCTCTGTGCGAACTTTTACGTTCAAAATATCACCAGCACGATTGAAATCTTTGAGAACAACCTCCCCATAAAAGCTGCCCGGCAGAGAAAACAATACGGAGAGGCACCTTTCATAACCCACGTGCTTTATTATTTAAGTTTTGAATGTTTTTATTCGCTCATGCACGACGGGGTCATTTTCATAATGTGACAGGACTGGCATATTAGCAACATATAAGCGTCACCGGAATGCTGGCGAGCCTTGAACACAGTCTATATTCCTTTCGACTGTAATTTTGCTTTGAATCGTCGCTTGCTTTTACATACGTGCTGCGGAACACACGTTTGGGATTGAAATGTAACGAAGTTAAACATCGTTCACTAATGAAGAAAAATGCGCTAACGAAAATAATGCCACTTCTACAATGTTAATCAAGGTACATACTACTTGGTACGACCCAAATAACCAAAGTGTTTTGTGTTATTTTCCGGCGAAGAGACGAAATTTACGCGCGTTTTCCCATAGGAATGCACAGGAGCACCGCAAAAGTAGACTGGTTGCTGTCTGCTTCAATTTGCATCACGGAAGTCGCATAGACACAAGCGCCAGTTGAAGCTCCAGCGTATAATATAATAACTCTATGGCAAAAGCAACCAGTTTCCTGCGGTTGCGCTGAAGGACCGCTCCACTGTGGTCAGCTTCCACCAGATAGCTACGTGGACGCTGTCCTAGACTGAGCACCGTGGCCGGATACTGTTGTGACTATACCCACAAACTTTCTCTAGGACGTAGAGGAGGCAGCTCGCGGGCAGCATACCGCTCGTTCAAGGCCTGAGCTTGTATCCGTTTATACAACTCATTCCTCCCTGCCACGCGAGCGGGCGACGATGGCCTAGGAGGGCTGTCATGTCGAGGCCTAGGAAGCCGTGCCCTCAACCGACGCCCGAACCGAAGTTGTGCGGGGCTGTCTCCAGAAACACCGGGGGTGTCTCGGTAGCTCAACAGAGTGAAGCATGAATCGTCAGCTTTGGTCAAGAGTTCCTTGATGGTGCGGACAGCTCGCTCCACTTCACCGTTAGATTGCGGGAATCTGGGGCTACTTGTTTGGTGCTGGAAGCCGTAATCCTTTGCAAACTTCGCAAAATTTCCCAATGCAAACTGCGGGTTGTTATCTGTTCTTACAGATCGCGGGATACTATGCCGAGAGAAGGCTGACTTGATTGCCGCGATCTTAGCTCCACTTGAGGTGCTGCTTAACATCAGGACTTCCGGGTACCTCGAGTAATAGTCCACAATAACGATGAAGTCCTGCTTCTTCCAATGAAACAGTCCTCACCGGCGACGCCCCATGGGCGAGTAGGAAAGCTGGACAATATTAGAGGTTCTACCGGCTGAACTATTGTCTTGGCACATTGCTCACAGCCGCTCACCAGGGATGTGATCTGTGCATTGATGCGTGGCCACTAGACAGAGTCACGAGCTCTGGCCTTGCGGCTGGACAACTTCTTGGTGACCGTCATGTATCAGCCACAATATTGCCTGTCGTTAGTCAGCCGGTATGAGGAGCCTCGGGCTCTTGAGATCTTCTTTGCAGAGCGACATCTCGCCTCGGACAGACCAGTACATAAAGAAATTGACGGGCAGCTTCTGCTTCGTCGGCCATCCAACTTCGTAATACCGTTTGAGGGCGCATCATTCTCCGTCACTCTGCTGGGCAGCTTGGACTTTCTCGGGGTGGAGTGGAAGGTCAACTGACATGTCTTCCAGTGCTGCAATTGCATATGTGTCAAGGGAGTCCTTGCCCTTGTCTTTAGACCTCGTTCTCTGGGGAACTCTGGAGAGTGTCTGCCGTTGCCAGTGATTTTCCCAGCACATACAGCATGCGGTATTGATACTGAATCAGCTTTAAACGAAGGCACTGGATGCGAGGTGGCAGCATGTCTAACTCCATCTTGCCGAAGAGAGATACCAGGGGCATATGGTTAGGCTTCACACTGAGCTGCAAACCCCGTACTAACTCGTCAAAACGTTGTACGGCCCTCTCCGTTGCCAAAACCTCCTCCTCTGTTTAACTATAGCGCATCTTTGTCCGAGTCATGTCCCTAAATGCGATGGCCACCGCCCTTCTTTCTCCCGAAGGCTGGTCTGGAAGGAGTGCGGCACCGATGCCGAAGGAGCTGACATCTGCCGAAACTGTTGTGGGGTACACTGGGTTGAACTTGGCGAGACAGAAGTCTGAACTCAAGAGGGTCTTCACCCCTAGGACGGCTGCCGTCTGTTCAGGACTTCAGGCCCATACGTTCCTCTTCGACGAAAGTGTTTGGATAGGACCGGTGACTTCGGAGATGTGTTGCACGAAACGCGAAATATGGTTTACCATGCCAAGTAGCTTTCGCAACCCTGCAACATCCTCAGGCCTTCCTATCGGGTGGACAGCCTGAATCTTGCTAGGATCCGGCTTCACGCCTTTTGCTGATATGACGACTCCAAGGAAGCTGCCTTCGGACACTCCGAAAACGCACCTATCTTTTTAAGAGTGATGCCTGCCTTTGATATTTGGAAAAGCACCTCGTTGAGCCCCGCGTCATGTCCTTCGTGCGTCCGTCCGAAGACAATAATGTTCTCTCGCAGAGAAAGGTCCCGACCTGTCCTTCCAGTATGCGCGCCATTTGCTTCTGGAAGTACTCTCGCGCCGACGTAAGTTCAAAAGGCAGACGACAGAAGCAGAGGCGGCCAAAGGGAGTAATGAAAGTTGTGTACTCTTGACTTTCCTTGGCAAGTTTCACCTGGTGAAATCCGGAATTAGTGCCCATCTTGGAGTACACAGTCGCTTCACCCAGATGTCCGAGAACTTGGTCCACTGTAGGCAGCATGTGCCGTTCTCGAAGGACCTCCTTGTTAAGCTTCGTAAGGTCAACGCAGAGATGGTGACCAACCGAAGCCTTTTGAACGACGACTATTTCTGCACACGACAAAGTAGGGCCTTCAACCCGACGAATGACGCCCTGTCGCTCCAGCTTCTCCAATCTGTCATCACGACCTCTCGTAGGAAATGAGTATACGACGAGGCATACTCAACGAGAAAGGAGTAGCTTTAGATTCCTGCCGGATCATGTGCTCGTCGGGTAGTGTTCCCAGACCTGTGAAAAACCCCAGTGAAGCCTGGGTTGACTGCAGGCTTGGCTGCAGTATCGAGGAACCTGATGGCCTAAAGGTCGTGTATGGCAGAGTAGCCCAGCAAAGGAGTAGTGAGAGACTGGATGACGTACACCTGCCGCTTGGAAGACCTTCCGTTCTACCACAGCGTGGATGAGAAAAAACCAAGCACTTAAAGCGGGTGGTTGCTCGGTCAATAAATGGAGTTTTCCATCTTTGTCGAACGCTGGGCAAACTGAGGAAAACTATCTGTATGTGCCGTCACCTCGGCGCCTGAGTCCACTTTGAAGGACGCTGTATAGTTGTTCACGGTGACATCCGCGTACTTAGCCCTCTCTCCGACATCGACCACAGAAAGCTGGAGAGTGTCTACTTTGGCTTGCTTTTTCATGTGGGAGAGACAGACCTCTGCAGAGTGCCTTGCTTACGGCAAAAGTTACACTTCCCCTTGCGTGCGGGACAGTCCTCACAAGGATGAGATGAGCCTCCGCAGAATATACAAGAACCAGGCCGGCCCGTAGAGACGCGAGACGACTGGTCGTGAGCAGCATTGGTGGCGTTACGCTTAGTGCCGCGCCGCTTGAGACGACCTGCGATCTTGGTCGCGTCAAGGTTGACACCTCGACCTCCTGGAGTTTCTGACTTACCCGTACCTCCCTGGGTTGCCTTTTCTTTGTCGGCGTCTTCCGCTTGGCGCGCTTGTACCCACGCGTCCTTGAGCGTGAGCTTCGGGTTACATCCAAGAGGTTCAGACAGCTGGGAGCCCCGAAGACCGACGACGAAACGATCCCTGACCAGCCGTTCCTCGACACTCCGGGGTGCCATAGTTACAACGCTTTACTAGACGCATCAGCTCCGCGTAGAACGCATCTACGGTTTCCTCCGCTTCTTGGACCTGCCGATCGAAACGCGACGATTTGTATACTTTGCTTACGGGGTGCACGAAGTGATCGGTGAATCACCGTACCACGACGTTATATGGCGCCTCAGTGGACAGTGAAAAGGGCTGCAGCAAGCGTCGGGCCTCTGATCCCATGCAGTAGAGTAGCAGACGTACCTGAACATCTTCAGGTGCCGAGAAAATACCCGGTGCTAAGGCGTAGACCTCATGCTGCGATAGCCAGGAGGGCCATAGTTCCGCGCTCGAAAACTCGAAGCCGTCAGGCTGGCGTAAAGCGATGCCCCTCCAGCGTGTGGAATCGGTTGTGCTATCAGAGCTTGCCATATCTAACCACTTCTGACACCATCTGGGATTCAGAGCCTACTTCTCAAACCCCGTGAGGCTGAGCTCAGTAAAAGACATCCGACACCGACAGCTGCTCGTGAAGAACCCTCTTTACACCTCCTCTAAAGAACACGCACGCCCCTTCACACTAAGAGTGCTCTACTAACTGGACCTTTTAAACTCACAATTAGCGACCGCTACAGATAATATCTGCACGTTATCTTTTTCTTGACTAAGCTCCCCAGGTGAAGGCAGAAAAGAGGCAGAGAGGCATAGCGTGGGCGATGCAAGACGAGACCCATTTTTGCTGCAATGCCTGATTGTCTCGCTTTCTGTCATTTTAATCTACAAAAACATCTTTACTTGTTAAAGACAAGGCTACTCAAGAAAATGTCTGGACCCTTGGTAAGAGATTCGAGATAAACTATCCACGTTTTGTATCATGTTTTAAGATGTGTTGACCTTTTTGGCGATTCTCCCGCACTGTAGAGTAATACCATCCGCAATCACGTGGCATAGTGAATCCGTCTTGTTTGGAAGCTTCGTGAACCGTGGCCTTCGAGCTATGTCGTAACTTGAAAGCTTTTGTTCATCAGCCTTCGCCTTTCAATGCCACCTTTGTATGGTTGCATCGCTCTTGAGCCTCGCGTCAAAATGAATCTCGAAGAATTAACTTCAAAAGTAACTAGTAATTTTGTCCAAATTACCGCCTCAAAGTAATTCATTACTAAATTACCGGCCCAAACATTTAATTCATTAGATTGCTTATTACACTACAGAAAGTAATTACCACTACTCGAATTTCATTACATTAACGTCATTGCTGCCATTTCTTTCGAGTATTTAACTTTTAGCAAATTAAGTCTAAAGGAATGGTTTAAACCAAACAAAAGCTTGATGGATATGATCGAAAACAACTAAGTCGACTCATTCTAAAAATATCTAAGGCGCGTACATCGTTTTACGGCACTCCAAAAACAAGAAATCCGCTAGGTTTGAACGCATTTCTAGGTTCCGGAGTCCCACCGGATCGCATCTTTTCGCAAGCGGTCCTGCACTCCGTGGCCGAGGCGCGCAGCTGTGGTATTACCACACGCATACCACCAGCGGCAGAGAGAAAGTGTGCCCTCGGGCTGCGTGCATCCAAACTTCGGCATCAATGACACCAACACAGTCGGCCCTTTACAGCTGCCATATGCAGCACTACACTCTGAACATAGTGACATATGTTTTTACTCAAACGCACGTTGTTGCTAATCAACATCCGCAGCGATTTCGAACATTGTTCTGTCATTCTCCTTGGAAGTACTTGCGTGGATAGAGGTCTCGTTAGTGGAAAACCCCGAAAACTTGAGTGACGGTTTCAAGTGTAAAATGATTGTTACGTTGCAGTTCTCATGTATCAGCTCATACTGTAACTATTGCCGGGAGCCGAGGAGCGCGATACACTTAAACTCGCTTTTTCTTCACATCATTTCTTTCTAAGAGATGCAGCGAGTCGTGGGAGGAACC
>JAZHYW010004781.1:0-12647 GCA_037355805.1 Ixodes ricinus
GAACAATGCTCACACGTATTTAAATCGAATTTCTAAGTGCCGCGGACTGGAGGCAATTACATAACAATACAATTACCTTGAAAAGTACTAAAATTACTTTCAAATGACCTTTGAATTCCTGTAGGAAGTAACTCGCACCCGGAAAGTGTTAAACATAAGAAACAACTTTTTGTTTAGGCATTACTAAAAGCAGCAGCTCACAGTTTCGCTGTTCATTCAACTGTGAAAATAATCGCTGAATGGCTGATGTCATTTCGTCCTCCTAATTATGGAGAAGTACTCATTCATTTTCGTTGGTCGGGTCATGGCAACCCTTTCACATGACGTCATAACGACTCGTGGTGCTAAACTGCTTCTTTTGTTGCCTTTGGTGAACAGGTTCTATTGTTCCCGATCCCAATTTGAGGACAGGTGGGGAAATGCCCGAAAATTAATTCTTCTGATTTTGGCACAGTCTAATATTTTTCTCCAAAGAGCACTGGTTACCGCATTCCCGGACATTCTTCTTGAGGAGTATGGAGCATAGTTACAAAACAAAAGAAGAGAGCGTGTTACCGCGCGTTGTTACGCAAGGGGGACAGATGTTACCTGCGCAGGAAAGCCTTCTGAGAGGGAAAGGAGAGGAGGGCGCGGCGCGTGCCTCCTAAGATGTGTCCTTGCGTAACAAACGAAGGATAATGTAGGGTTCAAAACCTGCCTCTCAAACCCTGTGAGACTGAGCTCAGTGAAAGACATCCGACCCCGACGGCTACTCGTGAAGAACCCTCCTTTATGGCGCATTCACGCTGGAAGCGGATCGGCGTTCGCGAAGCGGTTGCGGATGCGGTTGGCGAGATACCCCGTTCAGACACACCCAAAGGCGGTTGGAGGTTGGCGAGAGGCGGTTGGAGGTCTCTCGGCGGTAACGCGCAATCTTTTGAGAGTTGCGTTTGGCAACCATGTTTTACAATCGAAAATCCACTTTAATCCACGATCCAAAGGCAAGAGTTTGCATACAGAAGAAGAAGATGGCCACCGAGTTGTCGCACCGGCACCAAGGTCCGCATTTTCGCGGTGCGGCGTGCTTAGTGCCTTTCATCTGCAGCGTCATCCTTCTGCAGTTCCCAAGACGCCTTACTGGTGATAGCCAGCCGGTCTCCCAAGGTCCTGATATTTCCTCGGCTGTGCAAGGGTCTTGCGTCCTCTCCAGCCAGTCAGGCCTAACGGCCACACCTAGCTACAGAACAACTGGACGTCATATACGTGCTCGGTGGGTCATTCTTCTTCTACTGTGTTCCTCCGCGGCACCATCGCCGCCGTCGATCGTGGCCCGTCCATCGCTGGTCATCAGTGGTGACGTTTCACCGAACCCTGGTCCTGTGGCGGTCTGCCGGCGCTGTGACAGGCGAATTCGCGACACCCAAGCTGCCCTACGCTGTGATTCCTGTGATCACTGGTGTCATCGATCATGCGTTTATATGACTCTGCCGCAGTACCGCAAGCTCGGCAAATCTTCCGGTCAGTGGCACTGCATCGCGTGCTCTTCCCTGTCTTTGACGATGACCTTTTTCGGAACCGTCCCTCAATGTAGCAAGCGCCTCAACCGTGTGCGCCCCTGGAAGCTCCATCCCCTGTAAAGCTACTCGGCCTACCAAAGCTGTTGGGTCTGCCTCATACGGCACCAACAAGAGTCTCACACACTGGTATACCAACTGCCGCAGTGTGAAAAACAAGGTTACCGACTTGCGCATGACGGTGGCGGCATTGCCGCCTAACGCCGTAGTACTGCTCACGGAGTCCTGGCTTGACCCAGGCGTGAATGACGGTGAGCTTTTTGACCTTTCGTCGCACGCTGTATTCCGCAAAGACCGACGGAGCAGAGGAGGAGGTATATTAATCGCTGTCCCTTCAGGACTCAGAGCGATACGCCGCGATGATTTGGAACACCCTGAACTTGAAGCGCTGTTTCTCGAACTATTGCTGCCACGCGGTACGATACTTCTCGGCTGCGTTTATTGTCCACCTCACAACAAAGAATCTGCGTACAAACACCTTGACGCTTCAATGACCCGTGCAGCGAAAAAGATGTAACAAAGACATCCTGATAATGGGCGACTTCAACGCTCATATCGACTGGTGGGGTCATGATGAGGCAGTTCCTGGCGACCGAGTCGATGACCTTCTTCTTGACGCAGTGTCTTCCGCCGGACTCTACCAGGTATGTCGGGCACCTACACACACGTCAAAAGACGGCAATACTAGCTTCCTTGATTTGGCGTTCGTTTCGGACATTGTGAAAGTTGGGGCTTGCGATGTCATTCCCGGCCTCACCGGAAGTGACCACTCCGCAATTGAGCTGACATACTTCATCACGCTGCCCCGCACGGGACGGATCGCCCGAACTTTGTGGAATTATGCCAACACAGATCATGCCCATATGTCCCAATTGGCCCACCTTGTTCCGTGGAGTATCACCACCACAGGGTCTGACTGTGTATCAAACTACGACCTCTGGTGCGACCTTGTCGCCGCTATTCAGCAAGAGTGCGTTCCAAGCACCTCAAGTTCAGCGCGACGAAAGCGGTCCCCATGGATGACCACTGATTTACTGAAGATGGCCCGTAGGAAGCGGACTCTGTTTAAAAAAGCTGCCCGCATGCACTGTCCTGTCTTATTCCAAGAAGCTAAGCAGCTCCAAAGGCATCTGAAAACCGCAATTTACGTTGCATTTAACAACTATTCACGCGTCATCGCCGGAAAGATCAAGGACGATCCTCAGCTGTTTTGGGCATTCATTAGTCGACAGCGGTCCACCCCTCACAAACCGTGTCTCCTATCCGGTGATCGCCGCGTAACGGCTCCCCGAGATATTGCCCAACTCTTCGCCACACAGTTCTCGTTGGTCTACCGTAGCCACTCAGGTGACCTCGATGTAGACACGCTTGTTGATGAAGTGGAAGCAAGCACCATCTGCCCCACCACTGTACTCTCCACCATTCAGTTTTCTCCGGACGATCTACAAAGTGCCATCGGACGCCTCAAGTCATCACGCTCCGTCGGCCCTGACCACCTTGCTCCCACTTTCCTCAAGCTGCTTTACCCTCTCATCTCGCATCCCCTGCTGAACATGCTGCAATCATTTGCAGACAATGCTTTTGTTCCGGACACATGGAAGCGGGCTTTCATCTCCCCCATTCACAAGGGCAGAGGAAAATCAACATACTCTGCATGCAACTACCGCCCAGTGTCTATCACGTCTATATTGTGTCGGACGTTTGAGCGCATGATCAACAGTAAGCTGCTTGAATTCTACGAGGAAAACAACGTCCTTTCTCCCACACAGCACGGCTTCAGGAAGAACAGGAGCTGTGAAACAGCACTGGCTACGATCATGCACTACGTCAGTGACAACCTTGACCGTGGTATTTCGACCGACATGGTGCAACTAGATTTTAGCAATGCGTTTGACACGCTGAACCATGCTATACTCCTTAGGAAACTAGGAAGGGCAGGTGTCCGCGGTCCTCTGCTTCGGTGGTTAGCTCGGTTTCCTACTGGCCGCACACACCAGGTCCTCTTCCAAGGATCCCGTTCCGAGAGCTTCGCCGTCTCAGCAGGGGTACCTCAGGGATCCGTCCTTGGCCCTACTTTGTTCTCTACGTACACCAACGATCTTTGCCAATCTATCGACACGCAGATAGTCCAATATGCTGACGACATCACTCTGCTTGCACGAACTACACCTCACGCAAGCTGTCCCAACCTTCAGCGGAACCTGTCTATAGTGCAGCAGTGGTCCGACTCAAACTGCCTTCTTCTTAACCCATCCAAGTGTGCAGTCATGCGGGTCAGCCGCAGCCGCAGCTCAGGAGCCCCTTTGTACACCGTGTCTGCAATACCTCTTACATCGGTCACATCACTACCAATTCTGGGTGTCACGTTCACCCCTGACTTAACATTCTCTCTGCACGTTGCCAATGCTGTTGCCAAAGCCCGACGTCTTTTGGGATTCGTGACACGGGTTTCCAAAGCGTGCGGTCCTACCACCTTCCGTGTTCTATACACCGCGCTCGTTCTTCCACATCTCGAGTACTGTAGTGCGGTGTGGTGCCCACATCAAACTCATTTGGTTGACAGCCTGGAAAGCGTGCAGCGGCGTGCTACTCGGACATACTTTACTCGCCAACACTACCCTGCGTTGCCCTACGACAGTCGGCTTAAGAATCTCAAATGGCATTCCCTGGCTCATCGGAGAAGAGTCGCCAGGGTGGGCCTTACCTGCCGACTCCTCGACGGCTCGCTCAAAGGGACGTACCTTGCTACCATCCCAAGGATTAACAAGAGATCGGGGCAGCCTGAACTTATTCGAGCGCGTACTACACACCACAGTTCCTCGCCGATCTTAGCCGGCATCGAGGACTTCATCTCGGCCCCGCTCAGCATACGTTCTCCGCTTCCCCAGGACCGTACTGAATCTGTGTCGATGTGTCGCTTGTTCTCAAAGCACCTACAGCAGCAGGCGTCATAATAGTGGTGTAGTGTAGTGTGTGTTTGTGTGTGTGTTCTTATAGGTATACGTGGGAGTCATCTTCACTCTACATTTCACCCTCATTTTTTTTTTACATTTTGGGTTTCGGCTTTATGTACAAATCTGGTATATGTGTGCGTGTGCGTGTTTTTTTTTTTCTTTCAAATCTTGGGTGGCGGGCTGGCAGGCGCACTCGCGTACGGGTTTTAACCTTTCTGCACAGCCGTGCACGCCACCCAGGATCAGATTTTTGTATGCAAATAAATATTATTATTATTATTATTATTATTATTATTATTATTATTATTATTATTATTATTATATATATTTTGGCACCCTGAAAATCTTTCTTCGGGATGTTCGTACGCATCACGAGTTCAGGCAGCGAAAAAAAGACATCTACCCGCAAAACTCGCCTGTGCTTCCCTTGACTTCGCCCGCAAGCAAAGCCCAGCTAGGCGGGCCTTGCTGGCTCAGAACAGGATGCCCCCGACTTTTTCTTTGAAATGGACCCTTCCCGCATGAATAGCTGACCTTATTTTCGGGAAAGAGGGCCAGTGTTCTCCCGTGTTGTGCGCTCTTATCATTTTCGAAGTTGTGAACGGTGGGGTGGACCGTGCTGTTGGGAATGTGTTAGGTGCTAGCCGGTCGTGGCTTCGTTGGTGGCGCACTCTCCTCTCGTCTCTTGAACGTCGATCGAGTTTACTGTTTGTTTGACATTAAGCTGAAATAAACGCCGTATGAATTACCTCTGCATCGTCTGGTGCGTACACTTTATTTCTTGAGTATGTTCCAATTTTATAATTGACCACTTTTACAAATAGTACGTGCATTTGATCACGCAAATACTGCAAAACCTTCGATCTAGTGAAATGCAATTCCAGGGTCATCTCATAGATGGCGCCAGGCTAGTAGTATTCTTTGCGGGTCGAGCTAGCGCAGGTACCCTGCCCGCTCCGCAGTATTGCGTTGGCTAAGCAATCAGGCTCACGACGTCTCTATTGGTCTTCGTGGTGGTCATGCACGGTGTCGAAAGCTTTCAATAGTTCACACGACTATCTTAGTGGGTACAAAAGCTGACATTTCAGTCGATCAGGGGCGGGTTCCGACGTTCCACGGGCAGAAACAAGCAAGGCAGCGAGGTTCGGGCTGTGGCTCCCGGAATAATAAACAAACTCTTACCCGAACCAAATCACCGGTGCGAAGCCCGTTAAGATTACTAGTCAAGTCTTTTCGCGGCGGATTCAAGTGACGGACGTGAACATCGCGTTTCTCCGTTGATTTGTCTGCTGTAACGCTAGGACTACAGCGCCTTAGACACCTCGCCAGCGACAGGTGCCATCTTGTTTTGAAACACACTGACGTCACGTCAGCGTCGCGTTCCGATGGGTTGCCGTTTTGCGGTTCGTGAAAGCGGTTGGGAGAAATCAGTCCCGAAGCGGTTGGCAAAAACGCGCTCAAACCGCTCGATCTCAGCCGCTTTGCGGTTGAGAACGCGCGGATCCGCTTCGTGTTTGCGGATCCGCTTTCGGTGTGAACGCGCCATTACTTTCTCTAAAGAACACGCACGCGCCCCTTCACACTCAGAGGGCGCCACTAGCTGGACCTTTCAAACTGACAGTTAGCGACCACTACATCTCCCCTTCTTAGAGGCCGCATTTTCGCCAAATCGCTCTCGCGACGAAGAGCACCCACTTATTGATCTAAATAGTCCCATACATTTCAATGTTTTCCAACTGTCCGCCCTTACATGTTTAAGCACCTGGGGCGGGTCACGGCTCGTCCGCTGCGAGTTTGATAGGGACTTGTCAAGACAGGCGGCCCTCTTGGGTCACTACTAATGCTCTACTGAGCCGCTATTGGGCCTAAAGGCTCACCGTTAGCTGCGAGTTTTTAAACTGGCGGGAGAGAGGATGCAAAAGCCATAGAGTTATTATAATGTACGCTAGAGGTTCAAGTGGCGCTAGTGTGCTGACGCAAATTGAAGCAGACAGCAACCAGTCGAAAATTGACTTCCGGTAATGCATTTCTATGAAAAAAGTGAGTGAATTTTATCCCTGCGCTCGATCATAAGTGTAAATATCCCGAATAATTCGAACGTACTAGGTAGCTTGGAACATTTCTCAGTCAGGCCGACGAAATAATTGGTCAGGTACGGCGTTTTATTTTCAAATTCATCGCATTAGAAACGGTGCCAAAACGACTTCGTACGTGTATTTGCGTGCACTGTCGGACACTCTTAGCGCGAACACGACGTCGGCGCTTTTCAGCATGAGGGATATACGTGCCAAACGAACGAAGGACATCTGGAAATTAAGGGAGACGGCAAGAACTACGCAGTAACACTGGATCACTAACTACCCGTGCATGTACGATCAAAATAAATTGAAGGCCACGTAATATATTCCGATTTAAAAAAAGTAAGTACCGCTTTATTCTTCCTGCTCTGTGCGAACTTTTACGTTCAAAATATCACCAGCACGATTGAAATCTTTGAGAACAACCTCCCCATAAAAGCTGCCCGGCAGAGAAAACAATACGGAGAGGCACCTTTCATAACCCACGTGCTTTATTATTTAAGTTTTGAATGTTTTTATTCGCTCATGCACGACGGGGTCATTTTCATAATGTGACAGGACTGGCATATTAGCAACATATAAGCGTCACCGGAATGCTGGCGAGCCTTGAACACAGTCTATATTCCTTTCGACTGTAATTTTGCTTTGAATCGTCGCTTGCTTTTACATACGTGCTGCGGAACACACGTTTGGGATTGAAATGTAACGAAGTTAAACATCGTTCACTAATGAAGAAAAATGCGCTAACGAAAATAATGCCACTTCTACAATGTTAATCAAGGTACATACTACTTGGTACGACCCAAATAACCAAAGTGTTTTGTGTTATTTTCCGGCGAAGAGACGAAATTTACGCGCGTTTTCCCATAGGAATGCACAGGAGCACCGCAAAAGTAGACTGGTTGCTGTCTGCTTCAATTTGCATCACGGAAGTCGCATAGACACAAGCGCCAGTTGAAGCTCCAGCGTATAATATAATAACTCTATGGCAAAAGCAACCAGTTTCCTGCGGTTGCGCTGAAGGACCGCTCCACTGTGGTCAGCTTCCACCAGATAGCTACGTGGACGCTGTCCTAGACTGAGCACCGTGGCCGGATACTGTTGTGACTATACCCACAAACTTTCTCTAGGACGTAGAGGAGGCAGCTCGCGGGCAGCATACCGCTCGTTCAAGGCCTGAGCTTGTATCCGTTTATACAACTCATTCCTCCCTGCCACGCGAGCGGGCGACGATGGCCTAGGAGGGCTGTCATGTCGAGGCCTAGGAAGCCGTGCCCTCAACCGACGCCCGAACCGAAGTTGTGCGGGGCTGTCTCCAGAAACACCGGGGGTGTCTCGGTAGCTCAACAGAGTGAAGCATGAATCGTCAGCTTTGGTCAAGAGTTCCTTGATGGTGCGGACAGCTCGCTCCACTTCACCGTTAGATTGCGGGAATCTGGGGCTACTTGTTTGGTGCTGGAAGCCGTAATCCTTTGCAAACTTCGCAAAATTTCCCAATGCAAACTGCGGGTTGTTATCTGTTCTTACAGATCGCGGGATACTATGCCGAGAGAAGGCTGACTTGATTGCCGCGATCTTAGCTCCACTTGAGGTGCTGCTTAACATCAGGACTTCCGGGTACCTCGAGTAATAGTCCACAATAACGATGAAGTCCTGCTTCTTCCAATGAAACGGTCCTCACCGGCGACGCCCCATGGGCGAGTAGGAAAGCTGGACAATATTAGAGGTTCTACCGGCTGAACTATTGTCTTGGCACATTGCTCACAGCCGCTCACCAGGGATGTGATCTGTGCATTGATGCGTGGCCACTAGACAGAGTCACGAGCTCTGGCCTTGCGGCTGGACAACTTCTTGGTGACCGTCATGTATCAGCCACAATATTGCCTGTCGTTAGTCAGCCGGTATGAGGAGCCTCGGGCTCTTGAGATCTTCTTTGCAGAGCGACATCTCGCCTCGGACAGACCAGTACATAAAGAAATTGACGGGCAGCTTCTGCTTCGTCGGCCATCCAACTTCGTAATACCGTTTGAGGGCGCATCATTCTCCGTCACTCTGCTGGGCAGCTTGGACTTTCTCGGGGTGGAGTGGAAGGTCAACTGACATGTCTTCCAGTGCTGCAATTGCATATGTGTCAGGGAGTCCTTGCCCTTGTCTTTAGACCTCGTTCTCTGGGGAACTCTGGAGAGTGTCTGCCGTTGCCAGTGATTTTCCCAGCATATACAGCATGCGGTATTGATACTGAATCAGCTTTAAACGAAGGCACTGGATGCGAGGTGGCAGCATGTCTAACTCCATCTTGCCGAAGAGAGATACCAGGGGCATATGGTTAGGCTTCACACTGAGCTGCAAACCCCGTACTAACTCGTCAAAACGTTGTACGGCCCTCTCCGTTGCCAAAACCTCCTCCTCTGTTTAACTATAGCGCATCTTTGTCCGAGTCATGTCCCTAAATGCGATGGCCACCGCCCTTCTTTCTCCCGAAGGCTGGTCTGGAAGGAGTGCGGCACCGATGCCGAAGGAGCTGACATCTGCCGAAACTGTTGTGGGGTACACTGGGTTGAACTTGGCGAGACAGAAGTCTGAACTCAAGAGGGTCTTCACCCCTAGGACGGCTGCCGTCTGTTCAGGACTTCAGGCCCATACGTTCCCTCTTCGACGAAAGTGTTTGGATAGGACCGGTGACTTCGGAGATGTGTTGCACGAAACGCGAAATATGGTTTACCATGCTAAGTAGCTTTCGCAACCCTGCAACATCCTCAGGCCTTCCTATCGGGTGGACAGCCTGAATCTTGCTAGGATCCGGCTTCACGCCTTTTGCTGATATGACGACTCCAAGGAAGCTGCCTTCGGACACTCCGAAAACGCACCTATCTTTTTGAAGAGTGATGCCTGCCTTTGATATTTGGAAAAGCACCTCGTTAAGCCCCGCGTCATGTCCTTCGTGCGTCCGTCCGAAGACAATAATGTTCTCTCGCAGAGAAAGGTCCCGACCTGTCCTTCCAGTATGCGCGCCATTTGCTTCTGGAAGTACTCTCGCGCCGACGTAAGTTCAAAAGGCAGACGACAGAAGCAGAGGCGGCCAAAGGGAGTAATGAAAGTTGTGTACTCTTGACTTTCATTGGCAAGTTTCACCTGGTGAAATCCGGAATTAGTGCCCATTTTGGAGTACACAGTCGCTTCACCCAGATGTCCGAGAACTTGGTCCACTGTAGGCAGCATGTGCCGTTCTCGAAGGACCTCCTTGTTAAGCTTCGTAAGGTCAACGCAGAGATGGTGACCAACCGAAGCCTTTTGAACGACGACTATTTCTGCACACGACAAAGTAGGGCCTTCAACCCGACGAATGACGCCCTGTCGCTCCAGCTTCTCCAATCTGTCATCACGACCTCTCGTAGGAAATGAGTATACGACGAGGCATACTCAACGAGAAAGGAGTAGCTTTAGATTCCTGCCGGATCATGTGCTCGTCGGGTAGTGTTCCCAGACCTGTGAAAAACCCCAGTGAAGCCTGGGTTGACTGCAGGCTTGGCTGCAGTATCGAGGAACCTGATGGCCTAAAGGTCGTGTATGGCAGAGTAGCCCAGCAAAGGAGTAGTGAGAGACTGGATGACGTACACCTGCCGCTTGGAAGACCTTCCGTTCTACCACAGCGTGGATGAGAAAAAACCAAGCACTTAAAGCGGGTGGTTGCTCGGTCAATAAATGGAGTTTTCAATCTTTGTCGAACGATGGGCAAACTGAGGAAAACTATCTGTATGTGCCGTCACCTCGGCGCCTGAGTCCACTTTGAAGGACGCTGTATAGTTGTTCACGGTGACATCCGCGTACTTAGCCCTCTCTCCGACATCGACCACAGAAAGCTGGAGAGTGTCTACTTTGGCTTGCTTTTTCATGTGGGAGAGACATACCTCTACAGAGTGCCTTTCTTACGGCAAAAGTTACTCTCCCCCTTGCGTGCGGGACAGTCCTCACAAGGATGAGATGAGCCTCCGCAGAATATACAAGAAACAGGCCGGCCCATAGAGACGCGAGACGACTGGTCGTGAGCAGCATTGGTGGCGTTACGCTTAGTGCCGCGCCGTTTGAGACGACCTGCGATCTTGGTCGCGTCAAGGTTGACACCTCGACCTCCTGGAGTTTCTGAATTACCTCGTGCGTCTCCCTTGAGTTGCCCTGTGATTGTTCACCAAAGTTCAAAATGCTTTACCTAGGACGCATCTACGGTTTCCTCCGCTTCTTGGACCTGCCGATGGAAACGCGACGATTTGTATACTTTGCTTAGGGGGTGCACAAAGTGATCGGTGAATAACCGTACCGCGACGTTATATGGCGCCTCAGTGGACAATGAAAAGGGCTGCAGCAAGCGTCGGGCCTATGATCCCATGCAGTAGAGTAGCAGACGTACCTGAACATCTTCAGGTGCCGAGAAAATACCCGGTGCTAAGGCGTAGACCTCATGCTGCGATAGCCAAGAGGGCCATAGTTCCGCACTCGAAAAGTCGAAGCCGTAAGGCTGGCGTAAAGCGATGCCCCTCCAGCGTGTGGAATCGGTTGTGCTATGAGAGTTTGCCATATCTAACCACTTCTGACACCATCTAGGATTCAGAGTCTACTTCTCAAACCCCGTGAGGCTGAGCTCAGTAAAAGACATCCGACACCGACAACTGCACGTGAAGAACCCTCTTTTACGTCCTCTAAAGAACACGCACGCCCCTTCACACTAAGAGTGCTCTAATAACTGGACCTTTTAAACTCACAATTAGCGACCGCTACAGATAATATCTGCACGTTATCTTTTTCTTGACTAAGCTCCCCAGGTGAAGGCAGAAAAAAGGCAGAGAGGCATAACGCGGGCGAAGCAAGACGAGACCCGTTTTTGCGCAATGCCTGATTTTCTCGCTTTCTGTCATTTGAATCTACAAAAACATATTTACTTGTTAAAGACAAGGCTACTCAAGAAAATGTCTGTACCCTTGGTAAGAGATTTGAGATAAACTATCCATGTTTTGTATCATGTTTTAAGATGTGTTGACCTTTTTGGCGATTCTCCCGCACTGCAGAGTAATACCATCCGCAATCACGTGGCATGGTGAATCCGTCTTGTTTGGAAGCTCGTGAACCGTGGCCTTCGAGCTATGTCGTAACTTGAAAGCTTTTGTTCATCACCTTCGCCTTTCAACGCCACTTTTGTATGGTTGCATCGCTCTTGAGCCTCGCGTCAAATGAATCTTGAAGAATTAACGTCAAAAGTAACTAGTAATTTTGTCCAAATTACCACTTCAAATTAATTCATTACTAAATTAACGGCCCAAACATTTAGTTCATTAGATTGCTTATTACACTACAGAAAGTAATTACCACTACTCTAATTTCATTACATTAACGTCATTGCTGCCATTTCTTTTGAGTATTTAACTTTTAGCAAATTAAGTCTAAAGGAATGGTTTAAACCAAACAAAAGCTTGATGGATATGATCGAAAACAACTAAGTCGACTAATTCTAAAAATATCTAAGGCGTGTACATCGTTTTACGGCACTCCAAAACAAGAAATCCGCTAGGTTTGAACGCATTTCTAGGTTCCAGATTCCCACCGGATCGCATCTTTTCGCAAGCGGTCCTGCACTCCGTGGCAGAGGGGCGCAGCTGTGGTATTACCACACGCATACCACCAGCGGCAGAGAGAAAGTGTGCCCTCGGGCTGCGTGCATCCAAACTTCGGCATCAATGACACCAACACAGTCGGCCCTTTACAGCTGCCATATGCAGCACTACACTCTGAACATAGTGACATATGTTTTTACTCAAACGCACGTTGTTACTAATCAACATCCGCAGCGATTTCGAACATTGTTCTGTCATTCTCCTTGGAAGTACTTGCGTGGATAGAGGTCTCGTTAGTGGAAAACCCCGAAAACTTGAGTGACGGTTTCAAGTGTAAAATGATTGTTACGTTGCAGTTCTCATGTATCAGCTCATACTGTAACTATTGCCGGGAGCCGAGGAGCGCGATACACTTAAACTCGCTTTTTCTTCACATCATTTCTTTCTAAGAGATGCAGC
>JAZHYW010004782.1:0-45983 GCA_037355805.1 Ixodes ricinus
TGCATGATTGACGACAACCGTTTTCCAGACTAATCGACGAAGATGGATCTTCATTGTTCGGCCGTGGTGACACTCCCGGCGAGAGGCTATCAGGGACGACCGCAAACTTGCGGTCGAGAGAAACTAGCGGTGAAATCCAACGACCGTGGTGATAGTCCTGTCATGGTTCCAGCCGAGGGTGATCGCATGAGACGACGTCTCCCTTGCGGGCCAGCTCGCTTTCTACGTCTTCTCCGGTTGAATTTTACGGAAGGCTGGTTCAGGCTCCTAACCGGGGAAAAGCGCATCACCAAAAGGAACAGCTCTGGCAGTACGAGCGGGCACAGCAGGCTGCAAGGCTTCGGAACAAGACATCTTAGAAGAGAAGCTAGGGGACGTCCCGGAAGAAAAACCCGTCAGGTTCGACCTCCCCCCGCCAGGGACAACAACGAGGCAATCACGTCCAGACCCTATTTGACTACTTTAGAAGGGTCAGTACAGGTACACACTGGGAGAACGCTGCTCAGGCGGAGGCACTGCAGGATGGCATGCATAGAAGAAAGGTTCGCGCAGGATGATGGAGAAAACATGATACTGCAAGAGTCTAAAAGACACCCTGAGGACTGGCGTTCCACAGGCAGACTCAAATGCCACAGAGAGGCGACACACCGCTGAGGAGAGGGGAGACAGGGAGGAGGTGACACGTGAATCACCGCGCCATCCTCCTCACCTCTATCCAGGCGAGCAGGAGAGGAGAAGCGAGAGGGTACGGATGACGAGGAGGGGCCAACCTCCCTCTCCGTACCTTCCTCTCCTTCTCTCAAGAGCTGCGCTCTAATTCGGCGTTACAGGGGATTGTAAACGTCTTTCATTTTTTCCTACGTGCACACACACGAAGTGCCATCCCCACGGACGGTTATTGCTAAAAGTGTTTTGCGAATTAATTATTAAACTAAGAATATTTTAAGTTTGTTTTATATAGTTTATCTGAGCAACATAATCAAAATGAGCGAGACGCGAGGACATCGTGAAGTGGCCAAGTGCTGCTTTCCACCAGCGATATTACAGCGATAGCTGTTAGTGGGACACCACGCGGTTTCGCAGCGTCCACCACGCTGCATATCGGCGAGAACCATTTTGGGCACTCCGCCAAAACGTCCCACGGGCCGCTGATATCAAGATAACAAGCGACAGCAGTTAGCACGCATGATCACGCAAGGCACAGATAACATGCATGTGTCAATAAACACAGTCGCCGCGGCCAATCATGACAGGCACTGGGATAGCCCTTGCTGACCCAGAATTAACAGAAACAACAATTCTCGGGAGATACGCAGTTAAATATGCCGTAGAACTTTACGATGTATTCCTGCATTAGAAACCAAGGGAAGAGTTGCGCTGGTGTCATGTCACGTGTACCTGACGGATAGGAGGTTTTACTAATGCAGGAAGCATTAACCGTCTCCTGGAAGGAGCTGGACGTAATCATCTTTGAAAGCGCGCCAAACGGCACCTTAAATCTTTCTCCAGGTGAAGCCAGATCCAGCTATGAGACCACGCGAATGGCTATTAACGGCACCCAAATTCCCGATCCCAAAAAGCGGTGCATAGCTGAGGGAATTTCGACTTCAGTACCATTGGCTGGCGTGCGTCGACGAGGATCCCATTGGCCGCTGCGTGTCAGTTTCAACGACGGCCACCCCATGGCGCTGCTTGTCCGTCAGCGCGCTGCAAACACGAAACGTGCGTTACAGGCTCAGAGCGGCGAGTAGAGGCGCACTGTTTTCGCCGGCAGAGCACGCCGCTCTACTGTCGACGCAAATACACTGCAGACGAAATAAGGGAGTGGAATAATGGCGTACATGCGGTCGCATTCACAGCTCATAAGTTTAGAGTGCCTTGTACTGTTTTCCTAGACGAATAGCAAAAAATGGTATTAATAGTCTTCGTTTGTTTCAACTGGCCTTCCATTGAGGGTGCATTTCGCCTTGTCTACTTCCGTGTCCCTATTTATTGGGCGATTTTCACTTGAAATGATTGGTCTGATTTACTATTACTAAGTGAAGTACAAACACACACTCCCCTCTTACGCTGAGCCACCTGAATGATCCCTACTTAATACGCCCTCATTTATTCCAAAAGGTTATGAGATTTCGTTTGGTGGGTTACTCGGTTTCATGCGAAACGCCTGCAAGCGACTCTATGGTCTGTGCCTGTACCTTTACCGTTCAATCAGTCCATGTGCTGCTGCAGTCGATACCTGCAGGCTCTGTTATGCTCCCCACGACGTAGCGCGCGCGCCAGCAGGCGCTGGCCGAAGTCGGTTACGTCTACGTCGAGTCATGCCGCGCGTCAGAAATTCGCCCTCTTTATACTCCGGCGGGTCCTACCTGGCCGGGTGCCGCGACGGGGCCGGTAGGGCGCCGCTGGCGCGGCGCAGCTGCGCAGAATCTGCACGCACGAGGCGCATGTCTCTTGCGGTGGAGAATGCGCCACTTCGGTTGCTTTCGTTTCCGAATAGCAGGCGAAAATGCTACGCGCTTCTGGAGCGCCAGTTCGAAGCGGATGGCGTGGACCTACGCTCCGCACGACGAGAGCTCGCGCTTGCGCTGTTTGGTGCCTGCCGCCTGCTTGCGTACTGTATCAGGCGGTCAATGTACATGCGATTTACGTACTTTGACAAGCACAGGTGTCTCACGGCACGTAAGCTTCCTCGCGCGGTAGACACGTTGGTGAGGACGGGCTGTCCCGCGATCGGCTTCTCAGCACTTGGGCGAGTCCACTGTTCTTCCAGAACATCACGCCACAAGAGGTGGATTTGCTCCTGTCGTCTGCCGTTGCGGCAGTATTCACTGCCCGCTTCCCGCGCTGAAAGGGCTGCGAGGCCAGCGCGTGATGCATCCTGGTCCGGCGGTACGCCGGGCGCGGCCGGCGCGGGCCAGCGGTATGCTCCACTTTGGCGTCGAGGCAAGACTGAGGGCAGCGTCAGACGCGCCGGAGTCGCCGTCGGATTGCCGCCACGACGCCGGAGTATAGAAGCGTCCGGGTTTTCGCCGACGTGACGTCGCCATGTGTCGCGCTTTCGCGCTGCGCGCACTGCGCGTTGGCCTCGAGCATAACAGGGCCTTTTACCGCGGCTCAGCGCTCGCACCTCGGTTGTCGCTCTGTTTCAGCTTACCGGGTTGCGTACGTGCTTTACAATTTTTCCTCCATTCGCCTCTCAAACGAAGCTATATAGATTGATTGATATTATGTCGCAGGGGTGTAGCAGCACCTCCGGGAGTGGGAGTGGGTTTTAATGAGCGGATCTGAAGAACAGAATCGTCCCAGACTTACTTTTTATCTCATTCGCAGTAGTAAGACGCTTATGACATGCGCCTTGAATGTCGTTATACTCACTATGAATAATATAAGTGGTTGAGGCATTCCAAGTAACCAAAAATAAATTGGAGCAGTGCGCGGCAATAAAATGTTTTTGTTCCAACTTCTTCCTTTAGCCTTGCTGATAGACAGTTACATACATTAACCGAACATGGAGACTTTACTGTACAGGAGTGCATGCATTACTTATATTTTCTTACCCTATGAGTGTTGGTTTCACTACATTACAATATGTCCTCCTAAAGTTTATCTAAATGATGCTGCCCGAAACACACAATTCAAATAACCCAGGAGATATCATTTTCTCACTCTAAATTTATCAATTATAAAAGGAAACAGAATGCCAGCATTGAACTAGCAAATGAGAAATATTTAATTCGCACATGCCACACAAATTTGCACTAGGATCACACTCACAAAAAGTAGAAAAATAAAGAAATTTTACAATTTCTATACGCGATAAACCACATGGTTCCATTTTCTTATTGTGGTTACAGAATGTATCTTACAACACCAATGGTTATATAGGCAACTGAAAAACTACCTTGGTCGTTTGATTGAGAGTAAATTCAACCATTCGGGTGTCATTAGTTCTGCAGGAGTGAAGAAGGAGGTACCCATTAAGGCGCTGCACTGTTCAATAAAGCTATCTAGTGGCAAAACGAACCGGACCCTTTTTTTGTTACGCGCTTCGAGCATGAGTTGCCCTATAAGAAGTGCCTTTTTAGAAGCGTTTTAAAGAAGAATTTCTCTCGTCAATCTTCATAACTACCGTACTCAACTCACCAAGTTGTCTCAAAGCCTGCACCTCGTTTCATACGAAATAAATCCAATGACAACACTATTTCCAAAATTTGATAACAAACAGGTTATTCTCTTAAGGGAAAGAAAAAAAGTGGTTCTGAAAAAAGTTTTTTTATCTAGTTCGTTTTGAATATCGGCAGTATTTAAATACGTTACACCATGGTGGAGCAGTGGCTCTCCGTACATAAGAAGTCCTGCCCACATTATTTTTACACAAACTTAAAGTGGAAAATAAAGAGATATGCTGCACACAAAAAAAGACACTGTGAACTTTACTTAGTCTGTGACTAAACCATTATTTGCTTCTATAAAATGGACAGCTTATATTTGAAAGGGTGAACTTAAACGAATATCTATCATAATAATTTTAATGAATTAGAAAGCTTTCATTGTACCATAGGCAAAATATATAATGTTGTGCAGATGTTTTCTTATCTATTGAGTGTTCCGATTAAGTGCTTCATGACTTCATCCTACCCAATTGTGTTTTTTTAAAGGCTATTCAACTATTGATTTTTGCGCTACCCTGTTCACAGCTATGACTTGAGTTTTAATTCAAGCTTGCCTTTTAACTTAGTCAGGGTGACTTTGTCACTCATGTAGAAAAATTAAATAAAGAATAAATAAGCTGAAAACATACTGAGTTTATTTAGTTGGTTTCATTACCCATCATAGATTTGTCCGTGACATTTGATCCACGGTTTTAGTTTCTTGCCTTACTGAGAGTAAAACTCGCTCGCTGGGTTTTGGTTCACATTAAGGTGCCTGAATCTGGAAACTTGATCGAGAAACTCGGCGAAAAATCTGGCGGCCGTTATTGGCAAATGCCGCACTTGACCTTTGGCGCCGGCGAATCAAAGCCACCGGATTTCTCGCCGACTTTTACGCCAAGTGTCCAGATTAGGGCCCCATGTTCGGCATATTATTTACATTGGCATATCTATATAAACGTGCAGCTATCCTCACCTGGGAGTTTCGAGGCTGTAAAGGCAGCTTACTAATATATTTTTGTTTCGTTGTAGAGGGCCACTGAGAACTCCAAGATATAATTTGCTTTTTATGGCTTGAAGCACTTCAAAAGCGCCTAATATAATGCTACAATTTTTTTATTTGTGTGGCGACACAAGTATAATATAGAGTGTGAAGCGGTTGGGAAACGATCCGCGTCATACTCACCTATTCCCACGAGGGGAGGAGAGCGAGGGAATCATAGCTTTTAAGGTGCATTTAAAGAATGCATTTTTAAGTAATTTAGAGACATTGGGAGTTCCATGCCTGAAACATTTACGAATGACATTAAAAAATATATAGATTTATAAGAATTTAAATGCAGTGTGCTGCCCACTTTGTTTATGATGTAAAAAGAAATGCGTCAAGGCTTTTTTTTAATATGGCGGCACTCGGCGCTTGTGTTGAAGGAGTTTAAAGTGTTGAGTGCAGTGGGAATGTCGGCAAAAGTGGGCTCAAGTGTTTTTATTTTTTTCGATATCGGATAGTCTCTTGGATTCTGAGGACAGAGAAACTAGCCTTGACACTTTACGAAAAAGTAGGCGTTTCGAGCGCCGGTCAATCACGGAGCTCGAATCGACCCCCCCCTCCCCTCCCCCTTAACGAGTGTTTTGCCATGTGTACAAATTAGAACTACAGTAATCAAGAGATTAAGAAGTTTGGGTTATCATCAGCGTCGCTCACCAAAGCCAACACGTCCTTTTCCCCGTCCGTTTCGAATGAGGCTTGAGACCCACTAATCAAAACACTACTATAAGATATAAAAAACAAAAAAACATATGCCGTATCCTTTGCACGCGGACCAAGGTGAAGTGGCAAGCGCAGAGCGCCGCAAATTGGGGTCGACAGAATCGAGTGATCGTGATTGTCGTCATCAATGAGAGGGAACGAGGAGCCAAAAAGTGTTTGAAGTCGTGTAAGAAGGCAAGAAGGGCACCGGTTTGTCACTGACTTCATAGATTCAGGCGAAACTTTCAAAACGGATTTTTGTATTTATATTCTGCCAGTGGGCAGTTTAAAAGCTTCAAACATTTAAAGCCACCTGAATCAGTTTTAGTCGCTCGGAACAATAAAAAAAAAAATAGCAAGGCTGGGCTTGTCAGTGGATATTTAAGTCCGGGCACGGCTGACGCCACGATATGATGGAGCAATTAGGAAGGGTCAAATTGCAAGTCACTGGGATTTATCTGTACATTGTTGAGAAAGCAGTGAAAGAACACGTATAAAAATGACAAACATCAACATTGTAAAACCCGATACGTAGGACAAAAGAAGAATAAAAAAGGGGACAACACAGGCAAAGGTCTCAAACTCAGCTGAACATTTATTCCCCCAGCCTCGCATATAGGGACGACAAACCACCATCCCTCGGCGCATGACGTCACACTGTTGAAGTTTTGATTTTGCTTGATTTTTCCCAACAGCTCGTAGCGTCGGCTACGTCCGGGCTTAAGTGAAACAAAGCATAGCATTTATCATGGGGCACCTAGAGCGATTTTTTCGGAGAGGCTGTTTACACGCATTTTAAACGACGGATCGCTGAAGTAATGACGCACGTTTATTGCGACATATAAAGACAAAAACTGGATTTTTTGCATTTCTACAATGAATAGTTGAGCTCTTGGCTTTCGCAATTGCAAGGTACTAAAGCCAAGATTCTGGGAGTAATTGATGCAAAATAAGGTTGACACTAAAATATATTTTATGTTCACTGATCTTGAGGGGTGTCCCTTGGACCAAGCGCATGAGCGCATGTGTTTCTAGGATTCAAATAAATTTCCAAACCTAATATTTCTAGTGTGTGTCAATACAAGTAACTCTTCCTTTGCTACACGCCTTTCCAAAGTTAAAACTATGGTAGTTTTTATTTTCAATAAAACGCAGAATGAACAATTAACGAAGTCATACTACTAGAGGAACCTGAATAATAATCCTGCTGTTGTGGCTCTCCTTCGTTCTTGTTGTGCTTGGCAATATAAAATCTGAGACAAGATGTCGAAAATTAGTGAAAAATCTTGAATCAAACTGGCCACCAAAAGGAGCAATATAGCAGTGCAAGTCGCTGGAGCGCTTCTTTGACAAATTATTTCGCCATATAATACCAATAGGACGTGGTCACTACACATTAGGAGCTCCAATGAGTTTACATCTTACAAAATCCCCATCTCTTATCACCTTTATGTGTAAGGTTAAACTTTAATAAAGAGGAATGCGGCGGGGTCAATTCATGCGAAAAAAACGGCAATTTGTTATGTCGGGAACATGTACTTAAACATTAATTTGACTGAAAATGCATCTGAACCACAAGCAAATATTGTTTTCCAAAACACTAAATTATATTTTTGCTCATGTCATGCTTGAAAGTTCTGGAATATGCATTAAACATATGTAGCTAAGAAACACAATGTGAAAACTTGTTGGTTGTCACAAAACATTTAAGTGGGCGCCTAATTATTTTTATATTGTGCCCTAACTTATAATAAAATATAAATATTTAAACTCGCCTTTTGAGTCGAAATAGCAGCTCCAAAAAGAAGAGTCTTAATGAGAGGTTTATTTTTAGTCAACTTGTATTTGGGTGTTACATACTATACTTTTGTTTTGTTTTATTTAGACTAGTAATTGCATTGCTTGTATTAAATTTCCAAAATATCGTTTTCTTGCGTTTTAATTAAATGCCCAAATCTCCAGTTTATGCAAAAACCTCCGTATTGACACCCAAAAAAGAAATATAGGCAGCGGTGACCCAGATCCTTTGAAATAGCCAAATCTAGAAATCACGTCATCTGTTCAAGATAAAAAAATTTGAAAGGCACTTTTTTGTTGATGTTGTCAAATTATGCTTAACAATGTTCATCTCCGGTCATGACTCCAGGCGCCCTCCTCGTAGGCGACACACGCCACGTTCGCTAGCGAGGTTTCAACAGTGTTGAGACGCCACCCGAAAGGTCTCCAACGTTTTCCTGAAAACGCGTTTTATTCAGTTCAATTGGATGTTATCTTGACTTCCATGCATCCATATCCTCTTTGCGTTACGTAATGATAGTGGCGTCTTAACTTTACTCTACTTCTACCCAAGTAACTGCCGACAAATGCAGGCCTGCATCGTCTGCTTCCCGAGTTTGGGAATGCATACAGGTCATCGGCATTGTCTCTCGTATGTTCCAGACGTGAAAACAAGTCAGACTGGATAGTTCTCCATCGATGCGAAGTGACGACGGTGATTTTGGTTCTTATTGAACATAAATCTATTTTGATAGAATATGTAGTGCTAGCGAAAGTTGTGTAATGGGTGGAAAATCATTTCACTCTTGTAGCGGACGCATCACACTCCTGAGGTTCCGTTCATGTGCCGCATTTTAGACTCCGGAATACACTGGAAGCCAGAAGAGCGTGTCTCGAATTCTGAATCCACTCGTATTTTTAAAGAAAAATGAGGTGGGAGTGACACGGGTGCAGTATTTGCCATTTGAGCGTCAGGCTCGGCGGACATTAGAGATGAGGTAATAAACCGTCATGGTAAGCCGGTTTTTCACCAAATTGTTGAATACATTTCAAATCAATGGTTTCATGGCTCATGCTAGAGTTGCAGTACTGACACCAACTACCACCGGAGGCTTGAGCAAATAACAAAATTTTTGAATGCGTAACAGTTTCTTAGATACCATTTACCGACCGGTTTTAGCGTTTTTATTCGTGATTTCAATATTACGCGCAAAATTATTGCAACAAGTTCTACCCAAAATGACACTTAAAGGACTGACGTAGTCGTTTCTATGGCGTCGTCATTATAACGGCAGCGCGCCCTTGTCCTTAGCGGGTGCAACAACAAACATCAATACATCTTAGTTGTGTTGAAATACATTTTTAAGTTAAATGGGGAAGCGACATCACTGTTTTATATTTTTATCCGTCAAAAAACAACTCGGTGATATTCTTTTTAATTTGGAAATACGACAGACGATGCTGACGCGCAGTATGCATTCCCTAACTTGGGGAGCAGATGATACAGGCCCGCGTTCGTCGGCAGTTTCCTGGGCAAAATTAGAGTAAATTTAAGACGCCAGTATCGTTGCGTAAGGTAAAGAGGATACGGATGCATGGAAGTGTGGATAACATCCACCTCAACTGAATAAAACGTGTTTTCAGGAGAGCATTGGAGACCTTTCGGCAGCGTCCCACATCGTTGACGCCTCGCTGGCGAACACCGGTGTGCGGCGCCTACGAGGCGGGCGCCTTGTGGCATGGTCGGAGAGGCTCAGTTTTAAAAACTAATTTCTCAGCAAGAACAAAATGAACTTGTCTAATTTTTTACAAATGTTAGACGGATAAGGTGATGCGAGCTTTGAGCAATTTTGGACGTTCCAGGCACCGCTGTCTACGATGATTTATATGAATCTCACTATGGCAGTCTCTGCATAAACTAAAAAAATTGGCATTTAATTAAGGCGCCAAAAAACTAGGTTTTGAAGGTATATTACAAGCAATTTAATAATTAGGCTTAAGAAAACAAGAAAAACGCTATTGTAGATAAAAACCCAAATCCATGTTGACTAAAAAGAATCGCATAAAGTGTCTTCTTTTTGGAGCCCCTACCTGGACTCAAAAGGCCGTTTTTAAATATTTGTATTGTAATATAAGTTCGGGTACAATATTAAGTGAGAAGGCGTCCACCTAAATTTGTGTGAGAAGCAAACGTTTTTTAAAATGTTTTTCTTAACTTTATAAATGTTATGCCAATTCCAGTAATCTAGAGCAGGATGCAAGCAAAACTAAAATGTATTTTTCTAGAAAAAATAATTTTCTCGGAGTTCAGAGGCTTTTTATCCAATTTTGTTTTCGCACATATACCAGATATGAAAAAATAGTTTCGCGTCGTCTTTGGTATGGAAGGACCGGAAGCGTTTTTGTCTTTAATTCGTAATACTTCTTCCCTCGAACTATTCCTGCAAGAAATAATGTCTAAAATCAATGAATGATCAAAAACACTCCACAAGTATCTTCGACTGAAGTAAAATAAGAAATAAAACTATATAATGTGTAATAAATAAGCTAGGCACGAAATATACATTACCTCCTCCCGCCCCCTTTCGCGCCTACCCAACAACCCCTAAAAGAAATATAAAAGCTTCGCCCCGCAAAGTAACAAAGAATTAGGCAGACGAATGGTGGCGCACTTTTATGACACTATCAAAGTAAGCTCCAGTCGCAGCAGGCTTTCATCTCCTTTCCTAGGCGACAATCTCGGCAACAGCGCTGCATTCCCTCATTCCGAAACATCCTCCAAGTTCTCCTCGGACGCATTCGTCTTTTTCTTCGGGGCGAGGTAAACGGCGCTCCTCCTTATGTGCTCAGCGGCATCCTCGAGTAGGGGTGGTAACCACCCACACTTCGCCACTTGTGCAGCCTCCTGACGCCAGCTGGCTTTATTGACGGGGCCGGCCCTGTCCGGCACAGGGAGTCGTTGTCCGTCGGCCCATGACGAAGTGGCTCTGAGGAACGATCCACCGCATCGCCGAGTGCTAGGCGACTGGAGTGCGTCCCCGACATTTATCTTTGGGGCCTTCCATTTGAGCCATTATAGACGTATATCCCCCTCTCTGGAGGAAAATGTAATCATCTCTTTGCCACCAGTAGCGGTTCTTGTGCCTCTGCCAAGACCACCGAACAGTGCTTCTCTGCGTATTCGGAGTAATAGAACTTGAAACTTTAAACGTCTAAAGAAAAAAAAACACTTGAAAAAATGGTTTACTCTGCGAATTGCCCTTTGTAGTCACCCGCACCAAGGTAGTGCGTGTTCGATTTAAGCGAATATATTTCACATTAAAGTGGCTATTGTTGTGGCCAGCGTCGATGTGCCCTCGATTGCGACTCGTGGGTCTTCAGAATAGGCGTAGTTTGCGATCCTATGCAGAGCGCAAGTTCGCCTGCTTCATCCGCAGGGGTTGTTGCGACGTCGAGAACGCCGAGCTCATGATTGGATCTGATTGAAGGATAGTAGGTAGACCTCAAGGCAGCTTGCTTCCAGGTCTACCAACCATCCTTCAATCAGAGTCAATGAGCTGGGCGTCTTTCTGACGTGAACGCAACTCTTGCGCAAGGAGCAGACAACTTGCTCTCCGCACATATGGCTTCACCATATGTTCGGACGCAACAGACAATGCGAGCGTATCGGGACAATTATACAGTTTCAAAAGAGCCAGTCACAGGACCTTCGCTGTACGTGATTTGTTCAGCGATGAGAGAACAGGTACGGAAACATTACGAACACCATTTTGCTATTATTTCGATTCTCTAAAGTTCATTCCATCGGCTCGTAGCGTCAACTGCGTCCGGACCTTAGGGGAAACAAAGTACAGAGCTGGCTTGGCCTAAAGATTATTTCGGAAATTTTGACAGCGATTTTTGAACATCAGAAGTTACATTCTTAGAACTTGCTATTTTAAGATTTGGAAAAAGACTGTGCTCAGACAGCGAGTTTATGGCTGGAGTCAGTACGTGAGCGGTGCTGTGCAGGTGTCATGAAAAGTGAAACGATTTAGTGAATCCCTATTAAAAAAGTCTAAAGACGGCTTGCAAAACAAGGCCTCTATTTTGATAACCCTGAATACTTATGCGGGCAAATAATTATATAATGTTTCAGAGGCACATTGAAGCTTTGTGAGTACCGTAAAATCCCGAGAAATAGCCCACCTAAAATCAAGAGAGAAATCGGGTGAACATATGTGGTGGGCTCACTTTCGGTGTACAATCAAGAAAAGTTGAAACCTATATATTTTAGGTCATGCTTCCCTTCCAAGCTTGTTATCGTGGCGAGGTGCAACGAAGTAAAGATGACTGCTTCCCAGTCACCAGTGATCGGGTATATGCCGCCGCAGTTAACTAGCCGCATTTACGCGCCGAGGCCATCATGGATCCCAGCACTACTATTACTAGAAGTGGGCTAGCCTTCGGTGTTCAAAAAAATATATAAAATCAAGCAAAACGTAGGGGTGGGCCACCTTTCGGGAGTGGGGCATCTCTCAGGGATTTTACTGTAGTCGTAACGTCTAGCAGCGTGCTTTAAATTTTAATAATATCATTTTGTAAAGAAATATTTATAGTCAATGTTTGATCTTGCGTGTAGGTTCAGGCCTGACAAATGGCTGTACAATGGCAGACAGGAAAGCAGACAGGAATTATGTAGGAAAGTGTTGATGCTGATTGTTAGACATTTTCCCCATGACATAGTTATATTAATCTATAAGCCGTCAAATATATTCCCACACAATTGACTCTTGCACACTTTGGCAACCTTCTAAAATTTTTGTAACGTACGGTTGGCTGTCAATTGACTAACTTCATATACTTTTTTGCGCTGACAACACGGCATGTTCCGCGTAAACAGGAAGACAGAGTTGCGCAATAAAAATGATATTTTCGAAGAAGTTGACACTGGCACCTTGAAAACCAATTAGTTGCCTTTGAAGTGGTAAAATAGACCCCAGTGTTGCTTTTTATGCTTGTGTTGACACTACATCAAGAAAAACACAGGATCAAAAGACTACACCAGTGCACTTAAAGTTTTACCCAGCTCGTCAGCGGCGAAAAAAAAAAGATTTTTGTTTTGTTTTTGCACGGGAACATTTTAGTTGATAATACGCTCGTGGTAATAGAAACACATCTCAAGGAACGTGGTGAAAACATGTCGAAGTGTCGAAGCTTTTCCTGATTACAGTGTTCCTGCTTAGAAACAAACATATTTAAGTTTCGCTTTCTACGATTGCGGGCGTTGACTATTCTTGCCATTAGCCCCGCACATATGTTTGAAAGATATTGAGAAGCACGCCAGGTATTACTCGTATATGCCTTCGGGTTCAAAATAAATTCGAACAGTGACGGAACTTCGTAACCATTACCGTCACAGCTGCAGAGCTTGGGTTGTGCTGGGCAAGGTTCAAACATGGTAGTGTAGGGCGCTGCGAGGTTACGCGTCCTACTCCGTAGTGTTTGAGACTCGCCATGCTTGAAAGTTGCTCCGGTACTTGGCTCGAAAATTATGTCACTCTCCGCATTTCAATCGAACCCGATAGTATTTATGTACAGTGTTCGGTGTTCAAACTCTAGATTTGCCAATACTCTCGATTTGCTAAATAAACCTTGCGTTGGCAATGTATGGCAGTAGCTTTAAATGTGATACAAAATGTTCACACAAAAAAACAGCTTTCCTACTTATCTGGACTTTTGCAAATGGCATCTGAAGATTCCTTCACTTGTAATAGCAAGAAAGCATCCAAACACTTATCTGTACTGTAGTTTTCTCAACACAACACTCAATCCTTCATAAAAGACTACAATATATCCGAGGAATTAAATTCAAAAGTCAGTTTCTATGTTTTTCAACTGCAAAAGGATTTATTAATCACCATCGAATACCTTCATGATAAAGTGGGACAGAAGCCCCTGCAAAAGACCAACGTTTCTCCTGTGAATCGAGTCGATGGCGTCAGAATGTCCAAGATTCAGTGCTAATTTTCTAGACGACTCCGTCATTGCAAAAAAAGGACGTAAACTGCAGGATTCACTTCTTTTCTCATTCTTTCTTTCTTCAAACACTTTTATTTCAATTCGCCTCTGGTCTGTTTGGTGTTCCTCGTGTGGAGAATGACTTCAACCGTCTCAGCTAGAAAGGTTCGCACATTCACCTCGCCCTCCAGCTAAATATGTTTTGTTATGGTCTTACAGAAAATGAATAATTTTCAGGTAGCACAGTTCTTTGGGTTAAAAACGAAAAGAGGGGAAGAGGGTTCTTGCAATTTAGGGTCTTCAAATCCCCAATCCCAAGCCATAACCAAACTTTGATACTCTTTGGTGTGACTCTAGGTACGAAGGGCGTTCAAGATGTTCGTGTTTTTGGCCACAAAGGTTTATATAAGTGTAACAAAACTGGCATCAACGCGAGCGCGCGACTCTCTAGTTTTCGGTACAATATAAACATCGCAGTGCTGTACAATCGTGGAACGCTGCTAGGACGTGGAAACAAAAATAACTCCACCCGTTGGTAAAATGTCGAAGTACACGCAGAGATCTGTTTCCTACGCTTGAAAGGAAACTCCATTCAGAGCTGGTGGCGGTGGTAGGGAAAACGTCCCAGTTTATGGTAGTTTGGACAAACGACGCAGATACTTCAAGTGTAGCCATAAAGGCCTGAGCTCATTTTTAGCATGTCGACCAAGTGATTGCTGAAGTGAAGCGATTTCTGAACACTCGAAACGAGAAGCTCTATATGAAAGGCCCCGGCAGTTTGTCAATCGCCGGGAAAAGTGATGACTTTCGGTGAGAATATGTATAGAAAGACAAAACTCCTACCGAGTTTTATTGCTGAAACTCTATTTTCATAACGATAATTCCAAACGTATTAACGTCTCTTGTATATTAGCCCTATATTGCCAAGTAAGGACCAGAGTTAAGCTTCACTGTTTAGGTGTTCAGAATTGTCGCCTGGACTTTTGTGAGCGTCAGTCCATCAGAAAATGCAAAAATTAGTCTTCGCTTTTGGTTGTTCTGTTGATACGTGGTATCATTGGCACATGTCTGGTACTTTGAAAAGCTGTTGCATGTAAAATGTATTTAACTGTATGTCGCACTCAGAAATAAATGAGATGATATCTTTTAATGAAGCGTGCTGTAGAAATGTCTAGACCTTTTAAAGTAATACTGTTTAATTTTAATTTGGTGGGAATGGAGCTATTAAAACCCAAATTTAAAGTAGGTAAATCATTTTCTCTACGTGTTTCCACAAGACAAAGCAAAGTAGGAATTGCATTTTATTTCTCCATAAACCAGAGCGCAGTGATTCACTACGAGTCCAATGGTTCAATCAGTCAGTGCAAAAAAGGATAACGCCAATTCGTTCGACGTCTTTCTGTGCGCATGTTTTCCCCAGCTGACTTCAATCATATTTCGAACATTCGCAGATTTTACACTTTTAAAACGTTCATAGCTCTTCAAGTATTCCTTGGAGTTACACTCCTTTATCATTTAGGTAAAGCAAAGCAGGCTTACGGTCTTAGCAAATAACGAATAACTGGAAAGGAATAGAGTTTTGATGTAGAAAACAATATCTGATCTTATAAGGGATCTTAACTTTCATATGCTTCAATTCTCAGCAAAAACCCTGCCTTAACGCTGTATGTTTCACACCCTAGTTACACCACCCTTCTTAACTGTCATTAGGCCAACGACAGTTGACTCAATCGCGATCGGCCGGAGTTACACGGCGGCATCAACTGTCATTGAGCTACTAACGATCATTGAGTTCAACTGAGCTGGCCTTACTTCGGTTAAATTTTATTTCACCGTATTATGTCACCACAGGAAAGGCTTTAAGCGCGAGCTCCTTGATCTAGTGCACATCTCGGCAGCACAAGCTATCGTGTATTAAGGGCAGCTGGCAACGCTATGAGCTCGCGCGTCTGGCCTTCGCTGCGGTACAACAGGAGGTGAAACTGAGTATAACTGATGGGGTTCGCCCCAATAGAGCTAAAGATGGCGGGGTCCGCGGCATCACCGCTTATTGTCACCGCCACCGAAGCAGTTACTGTCCCGAAAGATTGGAGGAGGTATCTAGGAAGTATCGCATTCCCAAATATTGTCCGAAGAGGTACGATTCGGGGTCTGAGCTGCCGCTAGAGAGATCACGACACGTCGCGGAGCCAAAGCTCGGCGAGGAGGGCATTGTAACGTTGGTGCCGATAAGACTTTCGTTGTGTCTCTCCTGCTTGAATTCGTGTGAAACATTCTCATTGTTGTTTCTTCACTCTGAGAAAACAAATAATTCTTACATTTTATTTTAGGAAGCGTTTTTAATGAACCAGACAAATTAGGCATATAACTTAGCCCTTGCATTGCTATTTTAAAATAAATAATGTGACAAAACGTTTTGGTTCCTTTAGGTTTCAACTGTGTTCTCTCTAACGCGCATCTCAACCGGGACTGTTAGGCCTATGTACCGTGTAACACCGGACAACGTAGTTGAGCTCAATGACAGTTGAGAGATGTGAATGATCCTTGGCTTAATGACAGTTGAGAGCACTAGTGTAACTAGGGCATTAAGTTGCTGGTACCTAACCGCTTCGTATTTTTTCCTCCTGAAGAGAGGAAAGAAAAACAATCTTGTGTGAATCCGCAGTCAGGTCCCACTGATAGCTGGGACACGTCACGGCGATGTCGTTGGATCTCGGTGTCACGTTCACGCATCGTGGGGTCTCGACAGCGAAGTTTCTTTGGTTCGTTTTCACGAGCACGCACCTCACTGTTCTACCTGTACTTTGGTTTAACGAGCGCAACGTTTCCTCGTTGCAGCAACAAAGCATTGCCTTGCGATCCGCTTTTTTCTTCCGCTCTCGGCACTTTTTGCGGAGGACCCATTCTGTAGTTATAGTCCCAGTGCGTAACCGTGTTATATCGCGGCCACAGTAGGGTGCCTGGGGGGCGCTGAGGCAATACAACCTCGAAGACAAGGTATGCGCATTCCCCCTCGAAAACGTAATTTACCACGCAGCGTCGCCCACCATGCGTGAGCATCGTGTCTTGCAGCATCTCTCAACGAACGCAACGTTAGCAGGCGGCCATGCGAAGACGAAAGCAGCTGCCGCCTTGCGGCATATCTCGGCGAGCTTCGTAGTGTTTGCTGCTTTTGCCATGTCGGGGATCCAATAACGACGACGTCACGCGAACATCTTGTCCTTTAGGTGCTATTGCGTAAACACCACGCTTACGAAAGTAGCAGCACGTGCTCACTGTTATAATGGCGTGAGCTCGAGCAGTGCATTCACGCACGCAAACAAAAGGAAGCTCTTCGGACCATTTCCTAACCATAGCTGCATTCCAGCCCCCATTTAGTTGTGCTCACCGATTTATGCTCAGTAAGGGGAGAAACAATCGAGTTAAATTTAATTAAATGACGGATTCCCTAATCAAAGTGTTTGAATAATAACTATCAGAACTGGTGGGAAAAGTATTTCGTAAAGTCACAAATATCAAGATAAAAAAAAAAGAGAACGGAATGATCGGCACTAACGTTTTCTTAGAATTTGTAAAACAAATTCAACTGATAAGCATAAAGCTGAGAAAATCTGCCTGCATTTTATTGAAGAGGGCATGGCTAATAGAAAAAAATATTTTCGAGTCATTTATAATGAATCTTAAGCCAGGATGAAATATCGCACTATAGGAACCAACCCAGATATCTCAAAGAGCGAGCAAATCTGTGAGACGTAAAACCTTCGAGAGCCGGTTGTTGTAAATATTTGCTTTCGCAGTTCAAACGTTCAGATAGGACTTTTTCAGGATCAGCGACTATCTCTAAGAGCTTAGTAATTGCTGGAATGCGGCGGGCAGCATTTACTACCTCTGATTTTGCGGCGTCTTGAGCAATACTTTCTGGCGGGCGCACCTTCGGTTGCTCCGGAATGGTATGCATAATCGATAAAGAAAAAATAGAACGCAAAAAAGTACTTCCAGGTTTAGCAATGAGGAGTGCAGAGTGCGTTTACCCGGGACATCTGCAAGTTTGTATTTTTTGTCTTTTGGGACAGCATTCATTACTCTGCGGGAAAGGATGCCTACTAACTTGGTAAGCTCATCTGGGACGTTCAGCACGCTCGTGCCAGATTAAGCTTGCCTCAGAAAGAAATATTTTTGTATTATCTGCAGATCAAAGTTTTACCAACCGGTAAACTGCAAGTAAGACAAGGTAAAGAAAAACAACAGTATGCGTGTAATCCGCGCAAATCTGAGTAAAAACATCCTCATTTTGTTTGTGGAGAAAAGTCAAGTAAAAATAAAATGTTACACATATCTCTTCAAGATTTTGCTCCCCTTTCCAATTTTTCCTAACTGATCTCGTCGTCAAAACTGCATTATAAAAAAAGAAGAAAAAAAACAACCCAGGCACATCTTGTTGATACTATATTTGAGTTAGACTTTCAGATTAAAAGACTAAAAATAAATTAAATAATGTGGAGGTTTTTGTGAAATTTTCGCTGGTTTTTGTGTCATCTAAGCACTTATGAGGCCGCTGAAGTCATAAGAATATATATATATATATGTTTTTTTTTATTTCCATACCTTGTAAAGAACGTCAAGAAACACGTACGAAATCTGAAAGAAATGGCTGATAATGTCCCAAATAAAAAAAAGCGACGAAGACATGCGACATGGATTAAAAAAAGCTATAAAGCTGTCAACGGCCTAAAGTGCAGACATGTTATTGCTCACTATACACGGGAAGTTTTAGCTAACCTGTGCCACAATTTAAAAACAACGTGCGTAATGTGCGGTAAATAATATCATGAGGTAGCCTTTAGAGATTAACTTTTGCGTAAACCCTTCAACAAACTGGTTGTAGAGTGTGTTCGAAAACATACCGTGTGTCGTGTCCATCACGGTAAACTTAGCGTGTCTGTTTCTTTTTTTTTCTAGCTTTTCCCTAGTGGCAGGGTACTAACACCGCAGTTCGTTAGCCGCTAGTCAGTTAGAATTCCTTTAAATCTTCCACGCTTTTATAAAGTTTGAGAAAGTAGGCACACGACAGATACCTTGATGGAAATGGCATGCTGGAATGTTTCACGCAAAGATTTAGAACTGTCCTATGCGTCTGTGTCCGCTCAAAATTAATATTGTCGCGGATGGAAGCGGAACGACCATTGTGAAAATGCAAATAAAGGTTTAAATGGTGGACTTTTGCCAGAAACAGAAGAGAGAATGATCGTCGACACAGCAGAAACGAACGTTGCAACGTCGGTGTGACAGCAGGCTACCACGAGTCTGTCAGAGAGGGAGAGTGACACGTCGCCGGGAAAGTGAGTCTTGCAAGGCAACGCTCGGCGCCTTATTTACTGCACTAAGTATCTCAAATATACTACCTAGAATGTTCGAAAGTAACCTAGGACTAGACTGACTTTGCAAGGCCATGTTGGCATTCTTATTTTTACAGTCGGGGTAGGAGTGAGTTCTTATCTTTAAAAATACGGAGACGCGTTCCTTCTCGGTCATGCACGCCCCTTTCAAAAGAAAATTGTTCCCATGCAACCTTAATTAAATTAACAGAAAGCTAAACCAAATAACAGCAAAAAAAGGAACTGCATGGTCGTCTTACCCATAAATAGCGGTCAGCCCCATTGAACATAGTGCGGCTGGAGACAAACGGAGTGCACTAAATACATCGGGTCGCGACTGGCGGCGTCCTGATGGTCTGGTTCCGTTGGGGAGCACCTCATAGTTGTTCAAGTGCTGAAACTGCCGAATAACCTTGTAGTACCCGAAGTACCGTTTGAGTAGTTTCTCGCTGGGACCACGCGACAAATGGGTGTTCACACCCACCGTTTGATTCCCGACAGGAAGTGGACGTCACGAGGGCGGAGGTCGTACCGGTTAACATCGACACTCTCTTTGTTTCGAATCCGAAGTCGGACGAGTTGCCAGACCTCTCTGTCCGTTGAGTGACCATCTGGACGTCATCGCTTTTGTCGTCGACAGTCTAATGTGGCAGCATTGAGTCGATCATTGCTGTCACCTTCCTTCCGTGCACCAGCTGAAATGGTGTCACTCCGGTGGTTTCCTCAACCGCTGTGTTGTGGTGGGCAAACGCGACTTTGGGCAGCACCTCGTCCCACGTCATATGCTTACGTCGACTTACTTAGAGAACATGCCGGCTATGCTCCTCCTTCGCCGCTTCGTTAGTCCGTTGGTCTGCGGGTGGGGAACGGCGGTTCAACGATGACTGGTGTGGATAAGCCAAATGATTTCTTGTGTCAGCTGAGCCAAAAAGCGAAGATGCTGTTCATCGATCTGTCATTGAGATGTCCGGCGCTCCATGAAAGAAAATGATAGACTCAACAAAAATCTTAGCGACCTGCATCGCAGTCCCATATGGAAGGCCTTTAGTTTCGGCGTATCGCGTAAGAAAATTTGTGGCGACGATCATCTATCGGACCCTTGCAGTCGACATTGGGTATTCAGGAAGCGAATGCTTTGCGATCTCCTGGAACAGTGATGTCCGAAGAAAAATCGTCTCAAAGATTTCTGCCCGCTTCGTTGGCTGTTTCTGGCGTCAGTGGCTCTCGTGACACGATCGTGTTCACAGATGGGTGGACTTCGGAGACTTCGGCCAGCAGTACTTGTCACGGATCCTGGGGAATGTCCTACTATAGCCAAAGTGTCCAGCCGTCAGGTCATCGTGACAAGCTTGGAAGAACTCCTCTCGAAGGCCGATGGGAATTACCAGAAAACCATGCTGACTAGTGGTCCCCGAAGTTTTCTCTCATAAAGTACACCTTGTTGAAGGGAAAAAGGTGGACAGGGCTTGCGAGAAGACACGCAGAACCGTACTCCCTCACTCTTCCAGGTGCTCGATCAGTGCGCATAGCTCAGGATAGTCTCGCTGAAGACCCGCCATTTCGTTGGCGGTAAGTGCACCGACAAAACGCCCGTCGTCATCGTCGTTGGTGCTGGCCGGTGCGGAATCGACGGAACCCTAGACAAACAAAATACAAAGGAAACTAAAAAATATATAAGCCAAGAAAAAAAATTATTATTCGGCATCGCTGTATTTGTGGCTATACTTTTAGACGACGACAATAGCGAATCCCTGAAGCCGTAACCTCCACCGAGCGAGACGGCCTTGTTGGTCCTTTAGGTTGGCCACCCAGCAGAGTGGGTGGTGGTGCGTGACCTCTCGAAACGGGCTCCCGTACAGGTACGGGCTGTACTTGGTGATTGTCTAGACGACAGCAAGGCACTCCTTATCGATCGTTGAGTAATAGTTTTCTATTTTCGACAGTGTCCGACTAGCCTAGCCAATTAGTCATTCCGTACCCCTTTGTTACTGAACCAGCACAGCTGCGAGCCCCGGATTGCTGGCGTCTGTATAGATTTCTGTCTGCGGCCGAATCTAAATGGACTGGGATCAGTGGAGACTGTACACTTCGCTTGAGTTTGTTGAATGCCTGCTCCTGGTCTTCTCTTCGTTGGAACGTTACGGCGTCCTTCGTAAAATCCGTGAGCGTCGTTGAAAGTTTAGCAAAATATAGCACGTAGCGTCGATTGTAGGCACACGACCCAAGAAATCTTCAGATAACTTTCTTGTCTTATGGTCTAGGTAATTCGGCTATCGCAGACGTCTTTGCATGTTCAGGGCGGACATATTGGTTGCTCACGACGAGACGGAGAATCTCCAGTGCGCCATAAGCAGACCGACATTTCGCCGGCTTTAGCGTCAGTTTTGCGGTATTAATAGCTCGTAAAACGGCCCGAAGTCGTTTCAAGTGTTCGTCGACGTCAATTTAAAATAGCACAGTGTCGTCGAGGTAGTCGAGGCAGCATTGCCATTTTAAACATGCTAGCACCATGTCCATAACACGCTGAAATGTCGCTGGTGCTGTGCAGAGTCCGAAACGCATCACCTTAAGCTCGTACAGTCCATGGAGCGTGAATAATAATGTATTCTCGCGGTCCCGTTAATCGACTTAGATCTGCTAGTAGCTCATCGACGAAAAATATCGGGTGTGCCGCAGCCGGTGTATTGTGTTGTCATTTCGGAGGAGTGGGTAGTTATCATTTTTTCTTGACGCATTCAGACGCCGATAGTCAAAGGAACATTTTAGAGTTCCATCATTCTTCTTGACTAACACAACTGGAGAAGCCCACGGACTGCTTGGAGGCTAGTGATGACATCGTTTAGCGTTTCCTCAACTTTCTCTTGAATGATGTCCATCTCTTTTAAGGAGACGTGGTACGGCGACTTGTGGATTGGCGGTGCGTCGTCGTCTGCAACATGCGATGCCTCGCGGTCATTGTTTGGCGCACCTTCGACCACGTGGCGGAACAGTCGCTAAACTAAGCAAGATGGTCGGTTAGCTGCCGCCATTGAGGAGTTGGGAGCCATGGGTTGATGTCAAGCTTCAAGGCGGACTACACTTGTGCGGCGATAGTTATACGTCTTCGGAGATGGCGTTGCCTGCGGCCATGTCCCGGTGTTCCTCGACGTGGCCCACAGCAGTACATTTTATAAGGTGCTGTGGCTCCTGTCGGAGGTTTGTCACGAGCACCACAGTGCGCCTGTCTCTAATTGTCGCTATTCTTCGTGCCACGCCAATTACTTTCCTTAGGAGCACCTGAAGACTGCCCTCAAGCAGCAGAGCTTCGCCACCGGTGTCTCCGCCTCTTTCAAAAGGCACACTAGTAATCGACCGCGCTGGCAAGTTCAGCAGAGTCGGAGAGAACCCGGGTTTGAGGGCTGTGTGACGAACAGTTTGGATACTGGCTTTGGGCTATATGGATTACGATGTTTATTTGGAACATAATTAGATGCTGGTAGCGTCCGAAGGTAAGTCCGATTCCGTCTCCGCCGCGCAGATCCGCGGGTCGCCCTTTCTATTCCAGCGGTGACATGATAATATTGCATCGCAGGAGGGATCCTTTTGTGATTTGAGGTGGCTGCCGGCATCGATGAAAATAAAGTCCAACAGCCCTTGTCATTAGCTCGGAAGTATATGGCTTCGCAGCAGCAGCTTTTCTAGATGTAAGAAAAATAAAAAAGACGAGTACCCGTTGACGTTGGTTACTTTGCCAGATGGGCAAAAGTCTTTGTTCTGGATCTACTAGAAGGTCTCTACCAAGCGGTGGTGTTGCCGACCGTTCCTGTAAGTGCGCCGTGATTCGAGCAAGGCCTAATCGGTGTAAAAGCTTTACACAAGACAACACCTGACGTCGTTTTGAGATTATCCGGCGTTGCGAGAGGTTTCCGTAGGGGCCACCTGCATGCTCCCTAGTTGATGACAGTGCCGTATTTAGAAAAAAAAACGTACCTTTCGAGAGTGACGTTGCTCGCACAGTCATTGAGGGCAACACACTTCGATGGGTGCGTCTCACTGTGGATCTCGACGCCAGCCGAGCACTTCCCACTGACGGGATGACGTATCCTCCCGCGGTTCGAATTCGTGGACCGTCCAACGGCGTGACCACTTTTCGAAGGCGACGAAGGCTCCCCCTCATAACGGAATAGTCTGCTGCGCTGTCGATGAGCGCCATCGCGTCGTAACCATCAATGACCACATTGACGTCCTTTGAAACCTCTCCGGGAGCATCATCTGCATGCGTCTTGTCGGTAGAGAAGTAGCCTGCCGAAGTTTGTGGAAGATTTCTGGCGTCTCACGCTTCTCGGTTACAGTCAAGGCCCCCTTTCGCGCAGACCACCACCCGGCCAACACCGGCGACCACCCCTGGAGCCCCACCACAGGATTGCTGGACTTCCACCGTCGCCGGAAATTTGGCCGGCTCGTCTGCAAACCGGTCACGCCGGGGTTCTCCTGAGCCAAAATAAATATGACTATCACTATCACTATGCGTCGTTCCTTCTCGACAATACCTCCGTTCGGTATTGCCGCACTTAGTTTTGGCGGCTATGCAGAGGAGAAAGGCTTTGCCGATGAGACCGACGAAAAGCCGATGCATGGCGTTGTGGTGAAATCAAGCGAGCTTCTCAGGGTGAAGCAGGCGCAGGAGACAGTGGACGGCGAAGATACTATACTTGTTTTCACCTCGCGAGTCGCAGTAAAACAAGCTCGACTAATGGCAGAAAATTACACGTTTCCTTTTTTAAGTGAAGGTTTAGGAGATAAATAGGTGTATTTTAGAGTAGACATGTGTTATTACATCAGGACGTGGACGTTTTAAATGCCAAAAACATCGCTTGTTCCTCCGTCATCCGAATATTATAAGAACTACTTCGCGCAGCGTATTGTTAATGCGCAAAACGTGCCATTTTCTTGACGTGAAAACGAGTATGGTCGAGATGTCGTTAGCGCTCACTCTACCGCGGGCGTGGGTTGTACTGGTGAAAGCACCTGAATCTAATGTTGCCCTTGGGTGTGTGTACTTTTCCTGCTACTAAGGAATATTCCTGAATGAAGAAAAAGCAAACATAAACGTGTAAATAAAACAAAACGTTCACGGCTGTCGGCGTCCTTGATCCGCTGTGGCGAAATCTGTCGGCGCCAAGTTCCGATGCCGCGGCAAGCGCGACACTGTGGCGCCGGTCGCCGGAGCGCCTGTGGCCCAGAGCCCTGGAGGCTACTTGAAGTATTTGTGTGTGTGTGTGTGTGTGTGTGTGTGTGTGTGTGTGTGTTTGGATGTGTGTGTGTGTGTGTGTGTTCGTGTATGTGTGTGTGTGTTCGTGTGCGTGTGTTTGTGTCGTGTGTGTGTGTGTGTTCATGTTCGTGTGTTCGTGTTCGTGTTCGTGTGTGTGTGTTCGTGTTCGCGTGTGTGTGTGTTTGTGTTCGCGTGTGTGTGTGTGTGTTTCTGTTCGTGTGTGTGTGTGTGTGTGTGTGTGTGTGTGTGTGTGTCGTGTTCGTGTTCATCTGTGTGTGTTCGTGTTCGTGTGTTCGTGTGTGTGTGTTCGTGTTCGCGTGTGTGTGTGTTTGTGTTCGCTGTGTGTGTGTTTCTGTTCGCGTGTATGTGTGTGTGTGTTTGTGAGTGTGTGCGCGCGTGTGTGTGTGTGTGTGTGTGTGTGTGTGTGTGTGTGTGTGTGTGTGTGTGTGTGTGTGTGTGTGTGTGTGTGTGTGTGTGTGTGTGTGTGTGTGTGTGTGTGTGTGTGTGTGTGTGTGTGTGTGTGTGTGTGTGTGTGTGTGTGTGTGTGTGTGTGTTCGTGTGTGTGTTCCTGCGTGCGTGCGTGCGTGCGTGCGTCCGTTTTTATGAAACATTGAGTCGTCCGTTGTATTTTTGTTCTTTTTGGCTTGAATTATATTTCGATGGGCCTTCGTTGACTTTCTTCTCTTCAACTCAGTCGTCTAGGCAAGTCGTTCGGGCGTGCGGTGTGGGAGTTTGCCGTTTCTATCTTGATGAGCATCGTACCAGCTTGCGTTCGTGTATGAATATTGCGTGATATCCGTTAAAAAGTCTACGCTAGCGGTCGTACTGCACTAGGTAAACTTCTCATCTAGAGCGAGTAACAATGTCACCATACTCTTACAACCCAAACTGCTGCTCTCTAAGCAACTATGAACTAACTCGTTTTTTGTGGGTAGTTTGCGAGTGCCACGCGTGCTACCGTCACGCTGTCGCTTTGCGTGATGGCTGATTGACTTCACATGTGAGGACTGTAGTTTGTTACTGTTTCCAAGCGCCTGTATAACCGCGAAATTTTAATTGAGCGGTGTTGCGCGTTAAATATTCAAGATCACAAAATGAAACTAAACACGTGTTTGTTTTCCTGTCCTCGTTTCCGGAGCATGGCTTCTGATGACCTAATATTTTCGTAAAGCAGATGACACGAAGTCACGTTTTTTTTTCCATTGTAAAGACTGGCAGTTTTGGTGTGTTCTTTTTTTAAGTCCGGTTTACAGTTGGTTTGCGCGTGATGGAACGGGTGTCTGAACAGTTACTTTAAACAGATCACTGAACCAGAACCGAAACGAACAAAACTCAATGCTACTGAACCCGAACCGTACCGGAATAATTACCAGTTCGACTCCCTGCTTTTAACCCACGTTTACGTTTACGTTTACGTTTTAAGGCAGGTTTCCGTAATATGCTGCTGCACTCCCTCATGCTGGCGCCGCATACCGATTGCAATTTGTCAGCGATTTTCTGTTCTTGCCGCAGAGTGTGGAGATGTGGGGCAGGTATACGCGGTTTCGCTTCTGACTGCGCGCTAGAAGTGCTGTACAGCAAGTATTCAAAGCAAAAAACAAAGCAGCTTTTTTTTTTTACGCCTAAATGAGGCATTTTGAATGTATTACCAAACAAACAACAGGCTAACCATGTATCTGTTGTGAACATACGGTCTGTTTGCGAAGAAAATAGATGGTTTTATTTGTTGGTTTCTGTTGCGACTCGCAAGCCTTTTAAACCTGATCGCGCGATCGATGTCTGAAGTGACACCAAGTATCACAAAGTGCTTTGTGCGACCGCACTTCAACTTAGTAAAATGAATCATTTGAGGAAGCGTTTGCATACTTTTTCAGTCGTATCCGAGTTTGATAACGTCTACAGCTTTACGTTGCTTTTTTCCGGGAACGCAGTGCAGCTCTCAATTGCCATTTGTTTCACGTTTAGGATTTAAAGGAATGGAATGGTGGAGTTCAGCCACTCCAGGAGTGGGAATGGGCCAAAGCTTTCATTTCTAGGAGTTGAAATTAATAAAATTGTTGGAATCTCTAATTCTGCGGAATGGAATTGGAATGGAATGGGGGTGCAAATTCCCTAACACTGGTGTCAATGTCCCTTTAACGATGCAGTGCACTCGATTCGAACGCCACTGTGAATGCAGCATTAACCGTTAATACTTTACTGATAACGCATCTATAAAACTCGCTGCGATGTCTTTCTCTGGAAATGGCTCGGGGTTACAGTCGACACTTCAAAACACAAAGAGCGGAATTCATAGAACTCTCTTAAGGGCATAATTCTGGAGCGTAGTAAAAATTAATTACAATGTCTCTTTGTTTTAACTTGTTTGTGGCTGATGTTTCATGCGACGGATAGCAAGTCCTTAGAGAGTGAATTGTTTTCGTCGCCTACAGGAGTCCGACGCGGGCCACAATCTGAATGGTAATTGTGCGTCAGTGTTCAGACAAGTGTCGTGCTCACACAGTGAGGCCGTGAGCCCCAGCTGTACAAAGACGCGCGTTACACACAGTCTATTGCGATGCATGCGAAAGGTCTCTTAACGGGGCTCGCAAAATTCATAAATGCACACTAAGGAAGTATCTGCGCTAGTATTCGTACCGCTCAGACTTCATATCCTTGCGCCAAGAACTAAAATAAACTCAAATTATCCGCCTGCCACTTCCCTATAGTACGTGCATCCATGCCCTAGTGAGCATTTCGACCTTCACGCCCAGAAAAGGGACGGCAAGAGAAATCTGGTTACCTACAAAGACCGTCCGTAAATCTGCAGCGTGGCATCCGAGAAACTTGTCTAATGAGGCCGGACAAATTTTCATTGTGGGCCACTGAATGGACATTTCGAGTAACTAGTGCAGTCTAGCATGTTGTCTGCGAACTACCTGTGACGGAAATATCGTACATGTCACAAAAAAGGTAAGTTCTTACAATAACATTTACCAGGGGTTAAAAAATTGTCAATTATACTGCTCGATAACTGGAGAAGAAAAGTAGTTGTTCATTACTTGAAAAAGTAAGAGTTACTTTTTTCTTTCAATTACTTCAAAATTTTAAAAAACACAATTCCTTCTGCCGTTTTTCAAACGGGTCTTTTGAACTGTTCAATATTCAATATGGCCTTAATTTATACATTTTGGTAAACCATTTTCCTGTTGAAGTGTTGATTCTACGATTACTATGGAGGAAACTTGTACGAACATTAGGAAGAAAAGGGGAATATAATGAGGGTCACAAGTAATTTTCCGACTCTCAAAAATAATCAAATTACTATTGTGATTACTTCCTAATAATTGTATTCATATATTTGAAAAACATACTCCAAGAAATAATCGATTACAAGTTATTTGCTTACTTGTACCGTCCAAGTCTGTAGGAAGGTGAGCCCAATGTTCATCCAGCCTTCAGAACACATTGTTATGTTGACGTTGTATAGATTTATAATACATTTTCTTGTACGCACGTCCAACGCTTAAAAATAATGTTTGCAAAAAAGAAAAATTCGAAATATGCGCAGAGAAGCACTGCTGACAATAGGGAGTTTTCGTAGACCGTTCTCCTTCCTCCGCGACGCTCTCGGGAACGAAGACGCCACTACTGCGCTTGCGCGTCGCTAGCCTTGCCTGCAGTGTCCCGGATCTCGTGGCGGGTTTCCGCTGTCCAACAAGGGACAGCGTAAAACAACCTACAAACACTCTCTAATATTGAGCGTGCGGGGGTGATTCCCTCCGAAAATAGTGGCAGCGAAATGAAAGGGTCAGGGAAAAGGTGAGAGCATGCGAGGGTCTTTTCTGGGAAAAAAAGGAGCATTGTGCCCCCAACCCGATCCATCCAAGCGCTCCTCTTCTCCCGAGGCAGAACAAAGCCGACCGTGTCGTTGTTTAATAACTCGAGGCTACCTGAGACTCGACTGGAATTTCCCATTGTGTTACGCAAACATAGTGGGCCGAAGCGGCCCACACCCAAAATAACTCCACACCCCGTTCGTAACACCACCACATTCGCTCAACTTGCTAAAACTTGCATCACATCGTACCGTTTATGTTTTGTTTTGTTGTTTTCGGGGTGGTTTCTTGCACACGCTTGCGGGCCCTCGCATCTGACGGCACGTACGTTCCATAATTCACAAGAAAAAGCGTGATGAAAACGCGAGGGGAGTGCCAACACTAAAGGCGTAAAGAATGGGGCGGCCAAATAACGGAACAATAGGCCTCCTGCGCTGAAGCTTTGAACACACTGTAGCGCCCTCGTTTTGGGTAGTACAAGCTCACCTGATTGAGCCTCGCACTACTTATGGCACGTTGGTCGAGCTTTTTTAATTCTGCCTGGTGCTGAAGAACGAAAAACCCCTTTGGACGCCAACAATCGGCCAGACTCAACGCCGCAAGACAATCAAAAGTGCCAAATTCATGACACCACCGCCAGGGTACGCGTCTATTATCTCTGGGTGGTGACGTCGAAACACCTGTGTCGCGACGCTTTCATTTTTCTTTTTCTTTGTCATGCCTACTTTGGAACGCGTGAAACGGCATCTCATGGCTCGCGCTTTTAGCGTCTTAGCTTTGACTAGCTTTGACGGCATTCGGATTTTTGTTGTTTCTTTGTATTTTCCTCGTGATCTCGCGTTCCGCACCAGAGCAGGCACACTTCTGCATGCGTGACAGTTTGAGACGCTCAAGCTTGTACTACCCAAAACAAGGCCTAACAAGTCCATTTTCGCAGCACCCCTGGGCAACGCAGGAGGCCCATAAACGGCATCGGTCTCGGCAACCGAAGCGTTTCCTTTATTACCGCACAAAAAAATACGAATACCTCAATCGTGTTTCTCACTTAAAAAAACACTAAAATGGAGAAAAAAAATTTTAAGCACCTAAATGGAACACATTTACTTGTTTAAAAAATAATTCCACGAAGCGAATTTTCTTAGCACTACTTACGTTTTTCGACGCAATTTTCGTGGTCGTAGCCCTGCCTAAGGCGCCGCTTGGTGTTTAGAAAACTAAGCACATTTCCTCGGCCCTCATTTGTTGAAGAGATGATTGGCGTGTGAATTGTTCGTTCTAAAATTGCATCTCCGCCCGTATAGCATTTTAATCCATTATTTTATGGCTCATAAAGAAATATTTTAAATAGGGTCACTATTATTTTCAAAAATATCCCGAGATTGACTTTCCGCCTCGCGTATCAAATAATAACAAACATGGCTTGCCGGCGTTTTTGGTGTGCTCAATCAGCGCAGTAGATCGTTGAGCTTGTTTATTTTCAAGAGTGAGAGTAGTTCTGCTCTAATTGATCTGTTTCGAGGAAGATCTCCTTAACCGACCTAGTTTACAGCAAAAAACTGTGGCAATTATGCGCCGTGGGAAGAGCAGTGCGGGTGCTTTGTTTCGTCGCGGCACTGCCCTAAGCCCAGCGGCCCACTTCAACTATGATGCTCCCTCTGCCTTGACGTGTTCCTTTGCGCGTGTTGATGCAGAATAAAGATGTTAGTGCCCGTAAAAACGGTCCCGCTGCTGTCTGAATCGTGCGACCATTATGATTACAGCCATGGTTTCAGTACCAAAGATATACCACGACAGGTACGATTTTGCGAGAGATTTTGTTGGAGGCAATCAAACGTTTTTGGAGGTAATCGCATCAAGTGTGTCCAGTTTTTTTTTTTTTCAGTCATTTTATTTGGAAAGAAAAGTAGCTCACAAGTTTTGCAGTGCACCTGGCCTTTTAATGCGACTAATTTATACTGAATTTTAATTGTGCGTCATGACGCTCAGCCACCTTGCTGGCGGAGACCATTTGAAAAATTAACAAGAACAGAAACGCTGGGAGAAGTGGATATTTATTTTGGTAAATTATCTTAGTCCTCTCGGTCGCTTTTTACTGCCCCTCCACAGACGTTGACAGACGCTTGTATTTGACCGCGTCCCGTGCCTGATGGAAGACTAGAATTCATCTTTCGTGGTCTCGTCTTGGAAGCGTTGCTGAAGTGTATAGGCGGGGTCGGTGTAGCAAGGGACCTTTAAGAGCGGCTTTCATGTCCGTGTCTGGGCATGGCGGACGACGTAATCGGTGGTAGAATAGCCGACGATGCTGGAGGTTGCCGCGCTTCTGCTCGCATGATTAGCATGCGGTGCCAGTCCACGAGTTACTGTAATCCTGACCTGCCTACATAATGGCTCCCTATAAAAGACGCTGTCACCGATGAAGTGCCTCGCTTTGCCGATGGTGGCACTGAGGAAAGGCTTTTCTGCGAGACACACTTGGTTCATGGCCTACCAGTTCAGAGTACGGTCCGCGCGCCGCGCGGCTAAAAACCTCGAATTACTTTTTTTAACCTTTGTTGTAGCATGGCGCCAGCAGGCTGCAGTAGCACAATGCAGCAGGACGGATTTCCAGCATCGCTCTCCTGTTTGCTTGGATTAGAATAGTGCATCTCTTAGGCAGGGAAGTGCAAGGATCTTTGTAGCCCCGACTGCCCTTCTGACATCGTCGAAATAAGGCGCGTTCTCGGATCACCCTCATGAAGCCGCTTTGCTGGCACCCGGCGCCTCTATTAACAAATTTGTTACTGACTGACGATATCCCGCGAAGCTCGCGATGAGAGCAAGTCAGGACAACATAACACTACCGCGCCTTGGGCGCCTTCGATTGATATGCGGATTCCCTGGGAAACAAAAATACCTTTGTGCAGCGCCGTGAAGTGATAGCGGTAGGAAACGCTGTGACCTCGGTCTTGAACTACAAGGTGCGTTCTGGCGTACTCTTCTGCGGCCAGGTCAGGATTACAGTAGGTAGTGTGTCAGAGTTACAGATTAGACGCACCGTACGTCACAAAAGAGAAACAATTGGCTTCCGAGCATGTTCGGCCAAGCAGCCAATCCACTCCAGTTGTAATGGGCGCGGGCATTGATCTGTGGGCCGTGACGTCCACCTAAATTGCGTCTACGAGCGTATATATTTCACCAAAGCTATATTATTTCATGCAAACTTTATAAACAAATACTTGACACATATGTGACCTTTAAATTACGTTTTATTTGTTTTATTATTTCAGTGTTTTGGCAAAAGCTTGCCGCATACGGTGTGTTCCCATTCCCGTATTCGGGCTGCTTCAGATTGCCAGCGCAGGAGCAGGCAGTTAATTTTCTCCCAGGCATCTTTTCGCCGTAGAGCGTATAAAATACCGTCGGGCCGCAACGCGCACTTGCGCAGTCGCGGGCTTCTGATGCTTAACGTCGCCACCGACGACGTTCTTTGTGCGTACATCGATACTCTCACCAACTCTCTCCAAGGGCCGCGTTCTTGGGATCCTTCACTTCGTCCGCGAATCTTCGTAAGCTTCCGGGAAGGTACTGGCGAACTGTGTCCTGCGCAGACATCTGCTTGACGAATGACCCGTGCTAGTATTTCCTCAAAACTTTTGCGCCGAGTTTGTGCTCGGCGCGGAGTCATTACGTTTCGTCTCGTCGTTCCAGAAGTCTGCAAACGTTTCGATTTCTTTGTCTTTTTGTTTTTTTCTCGGTGGCTTTGCATTGTTAAGCCAGAACATTAAGCCGAGCTTAGGGCTCTTGGACGAGAAGAAAGTTGAGCGATTGGCCATTGGGGGGAGGGGGGGGGGGGGCATAAAAATTAACATTTTATTCTTTGTTCGGACGTCAATATGAACGGCATACTTTCTCGCCTTTTGGGGTGGCGCAGATGTGTACAAGTGTGTCGTCGCCATATTGGGCAAAATATCCGAAATGCTTCACTGGGAGCACGCAAATGGCGCGCATAGTGTCAAAACTGTTCGTTGTGGAGGGAACTAAAATGAAAGCGATTTGATCTTGATTGACATTTTGAACATTTTTGATCAGAGTACAAGGCCTAACGTAGCCTCCAGTAACAATTATGATGTCGTTTTTTTTTCGGTGATGGTGCGTTATTGGGGAACAAATTTACGAAAATAGGTAGCACTTGTATTGCGATGTTGAGACCAATGATTAATTAATTCACCTCAATATTCGTTTGGAGCGTTTTTACATATTAAATATATTGTTAATACATTCGTTTATTTCTTTATGTAATTCTGAACAGCTTTTTGATTTGGACGGGCATGAGTGTATATACTTTGCTCGTACTGGTTGATAATGCAAACAGAGAATGTGGGATTGTTTAGTTATATGGCCGTCGAAAACTTTATCAGTCGTTATAAAATTCGATTACCAGCTCAGTTGGTAGAGCGCTCCACTGGAAACGGAGAGGTTCCTAATTCGATACCAGGGCCAGGCGAATCTTGTTTTTTTGGTCACGCGCGAGTCACTTAGTTGTGTTTGTAGATTCGTGTATTTTCCTTTGTCCCTCTTGTTCATCTTCTCCAGGGATAATTATCGTCATTCCCACAATAACGCTTGGATAAGTGACGTAGTATTTTCAATCGTCAGTATCTCGGCAGCATCTCATTGTTGAGTGCGCCAAGGACAGAAGTGACGACGTGACTGAAACGACTACGTCACTCTTCCAAGTGTAATTGCGGGCAGGCCCTGTAACTCTGTTTGTGAGCGCTATTTTTAAATCAGGTGAAAAACGCGAACATTTTTTGATCTGTGTATAGAAACATTGCTTTTTCGTAATTCGGTAAATTGGTATGGCCTGTATTAGTAATGACAGTCAATACATAAATTCCAACACGACTCCTGAAACCACTGAGAAAAAATGAAGTACCAATTTTAGTGGACAAGCCAAATCGGCAACTATACCATCATCTAATATCCGGCGAGCCTGAAAAATGCATGGTGAGAACAAAAGTCGTCTAGCCCTCACCCCTTATTTTTTTAAATATGTCTGATTCACAAATGAAAACCCTGAATATTTACATTTCGATATGCATATAATCATGGTTAGTTGACGGATGATTTACGTTATTAGTGTCTTAGTTTTTGTATAAAGAGGACAGCGTTACATCTTCTTTATTTAAACATGATGTTAGGAACAAGTAATCCTTCATGAATATATTTGGATATAACCACACAAGTTTTGAAATTTCCAGCAAGTCGAATGTAATAGATTACAATTATAAATTACCGAGTTTAAAATGTAATAGATTACCGTCACAAATTACTTTCGTTATATAAAACAGATAACTTTACTCGTAAGGCTATAAATTACTTTCACGTTACTTTTTTCCGTATACTAATCAAGAAATAATAGAAGCCATTTTTATATTTCCAAATATGTTCTGCAAAGTTACTCTCCATTTCTCCTGCGGCCGAATTATAGTAGTCTTTTTAAATAATACAATATCGCATTGAAGAGAAAAAGTGTAGGTGCACTACGTTTACCTGTAAGGTTACAAGGCAGCGACAGCTGCAACTGCACCTGCCATCCCGCAAGCTTACGGGCGAACGGAAGTGATCCCTGAAATTCTGCAGACAAAGATAACGTTGCGCATGCTCAGTGTAAGCATCTACCTACCGCTAGGAGATCAAGACGAAAAACGCCTACATGGCGTTGTCTTCTTGATCATTGTTTTTCGCATATTTGTATATGCCTTACTCAATTGTTCTACAGGTTCTAGTGGCGGGTCATGCCAAAAATCGTGTTTAATATTCGTTTATTCTCATCTTCACAATGCTCTCTATTTTTTAACTTGCTATCTTTATGCTGCGGAATCGCCTGCTCGTATTGCTCCAGTTTTTGTATTACGTGAATAATTTTAGATAGTAACGAGTATTAAAGTAATTCGTTTCCACTATTTTGGTAACGGATTGCATTACAAGTTACTGCCTCAAAATTGACTTGGCAATTAAAAACTTACCTAAAAAGTAACGGATTACTTTGTATGCCAGGTAATTAGGCAGTTCACAGTCCCTACCAGCCAGAATACACAACCGGTTATTTTATATTATTAAAAACTTGAAAAAATACTTAGTTTTTAAAAGAAAAGGCAAAAAGTTCAGCCGTCACGAAACAAAGCTGAGTTTTTCTTCTTCTGGTTTATGGGTCACTGGAAATATTCATCTCAGCACGCCCATAAGAGAGCCATTGAAGGAGTAGATAGATACAGACAGTAATTTTCCAATAGTTTCACTCCCACAAGAAGTATGTCTGAAGGTTGTAAGATCTTAATTCTACAACGCGGAGAGCATGCATGACAAATCAGGAGTTCTTTTAAACGGCTCCAGAATCTATAACGTAGGATGCCTAACGTCGCAGGTAGAAATAACCAAATACCACGATACGGATATATAAAAGCTTCATGATTATCTGGCAAACTTGAAAGTGGAATAGCATACACAGGCGACTTTGTAGTTTCAATTTTACACAAAGTGCATACAAATCAACACTCACACTGAATCTGAAGCAAAGTATAAAAAAAGACCACTTTAATGAATCTAGAATATTTCAATGAGACGTCCGAGCTTTTTTTTTTATTTTACCTTCGTGCTCACGGTATTTTGCTGCCTGTTATCCTATTTCTGTATCTTTCTCACTGATATATGTTAAAATCTACCATAAGGTTGCTTATGTATTTTCTGTTGCATTCGGGTTGTGCGTAAAAATAATGGCCGGTCGAGCGTTGTCTTGTGGATTATAATTCCGGCATACAAGGAAGAAAAGCGATTTTCCCTAATTGCTTTCGCAGTCTTTAAATATCCGGTTACGACCTTCTGCAGAAAATTAGTACGAATATATGTTCATATTAAGAAGAATTCACACCTGCCTTAATGAGTGTGGTTTTAAAATTATTCTGTTTACTCCAATTCGAGCTACTAAACTTGCTCGAATATTTCAAACTTCCCGGTAGTAATCCTAATCTTTTATTCGACATAGTCCTTTCCCCGCAACGCAACTCATTAAGTTCTACCAAAACGTTGTTTGCAGTACAAATAAGCGAGTATTGATAGCATCTATATATTGAAACAAACGAGGCGCTTGCAGTTCCGGGTACCCCAATGACGGTAACGCAAGAAAATCTTAAGGGTCGTTTCGTTTTTATTAGAGGGATGAAGATGACCAGACGTAAGCATACTGAGTAGTCGTTCAACAAATTTAAACTTGAGTCCCAGGGGCAACGGAAACGTCAAGGTTAGTGCAACTCTACATGCTGAAGACTTGAGTTGCTTTAGAATGCTGAAGGTTTTTTTATATTGTGACTCACGAGGATATCTTATGACTAACTGTGTTTTAAAACTTTTGACCGGGTTAACAAAAAGCAACCTCCCACCCTAATAATGCTCGATATTCTTATGGTTGGTTTAATATTTTTCTCAGTAACAACGATATTTTTATGTTCGTCCAGTGAGCTTCTGTTATGAAGAATTGGCCATTAAAATAATGTCGAAATTATCTTACTGTGCAGTACTTTCCATTCCTAAAAGTGCACCTCGGTTTACAAAATAGGATTCGTTGCAAGTTCTTCAAGTATAAATCACAAACCGGACCAGATGAAATGGCTTTCCTAACCATAGTCAAAATTTGGAATTCAAACTATCAGCTGTGTTACGATCAGCGTCCGATTAATGCATGCTATCCGGCGAAAAATACCTCAGGTTTTCTTGAAAGACTTACGCAAATCTTTATCATCTGTGTGGGACGACTTTCTTAAAACTGCCGTTATCCTGCGCCACCACAGGTGTGCGATCGACATCCTCGAACTATGGACTTCGTGAAGTCGTCCGACCGGCGTCGTAGACTCGTGGTGTAGTGTCATCCGCCCGAACAAAATATACGTTTGGGGTAGGGTTACCTGAGCTACTTGGTAAACGGGAGTGGTGTCTAGACGATGAGATCACCCGGGACTTTGCGAGACCGTGTGTGAGATCACCTTACGTCTGTGTATGGCAACGTGTTGGGTAAGAGACAGCCAGTATGGCTTTCTCTGCCTGGGTAGCAACAGCCATACTCCACTAGTAGGATTGGTTGCCTCCTGACGACGTTGGGGTTCTTACCTGGAGGCCTAGGGAAAATCAGTAGTCTGAAAAGGGCTGCCCTATGGTAAGAGCAGCTCTCGGCTCTCGGCTCTCGACCACATTCCTTGTATATGTTAAGTAAATAAATGAGAGTTGTACGATAAACCCCACCTCCTGATGATCGTGCCCTGGACCCGGCTCAACTCCTGACTACCACAGCCCAGTTTATTCAGCCTGAGAACCCCTCAGTCGCCACAACTGTTTGGCAGCGGTGGGAAGACCTCTAGCGGCGTTCGATGTGGAGAGTGGGTGAGTGCTCGAGCTAGGTCATAAGAACACCAGACTTCTCGCTGGATTTCGTAGAACTGAAGGTGAGGTTTCACTCAAGCAGATTTTTCGCTATTTGATGTAGCTCTAAAAGACTCCCACCCTCAGCATAGATCTCGAGCAGTTCCGTAAAGCGGACTTCCTGGTAATTTATGAGAAGTTGGGGGCCCATGACAGTCAAATTTACCGAAAATCGGTCTTCGTGAAGGCAATCCAGGCTACCTATTGCTGACGAAAAAGAGTTAAAAGATACCTGGAACTTGACCGAGGAGATGAGAACACAGCCCCAGGCGGAAGAAAGTAAAGTGCAGGTAGAGCGCGAATTAGTGATGAAAAGTTTGGATCTCGAAATAAGGCGTCTAGAAACGGAGCAGGAATGGACGCAGGTTTAGAATACTGGGAAGTGAAAGCGTTGAAAATTAATGAACTCATGCAGCTTTCGAGGTGGGGAGGGAGAGAAGGAGAGAGAACATGTATTTATTTAATGAAAGGTTCACTCGTTTATGGGTTGGTATCCCTGAGGCGAGAGGGAAAAGGAATGTAGGGATTGATAGGAAAGGGTAAGTGACTATGTATAAATCTAGATGAAGTGATGGACCCCAGAGTCCCTGATTTAGCTGATCAGGGAGTCCAGGATTTCTTTTCTGTGCTGCGGCTGTCCCTTGGGGTGGGTCCAGTCTTCAAGCTTCGTGGGCCTTTTTTCGCTCGGTGGCGAGTCCCATGCCTTTACTCTAAAGTCTTCCAGGCCTTTGCAATCCCAGAGCACGTGTTTGGTTGTTGCCATGGTTCCCTCTGTGCATGTCTTGCACGTTGGGTCCTCGTGGTCTTTCAGTCCGAAGGATGCTTTTTTCGCCGGAGTTAGTGCCGTCCCTGTCCTGATTCGTCGTAACCAAATCGTCTCTCATCTAGTGTATCCTGGTGGTATCGGGTTTTCCTCTGTTAGTAGAAGACCTTCAAGTACAGTTTCCTCCTGGGGAGGATATTTGGCTTTTTCTGGTAAATTTTGAAACGGTACGTAGCAGGTCGGGTGGGTCACATGATACTTGGCCTCTGTTCTTTCTCACCTTGTTACCTTGTGAGGCGGCCCAATTCGTCACTGTATTAAGCACGGGGAGGCGGCAGACTATGACGCGATCAAGCTCGGCCTCAAGAAAAAGTCTCATTTGCCCACAGAGGCCTTCCGACAGTGACTTAGGGGCAGCACAACGGGGCCAGAAGAGTAGCACTTTCATTTCGCTTACAGCCTTTGGATTAACATAGTTGAGTGGTTCAAATATATTCGGAGGGTTACGGTGACCCCGATCGCGTTGTGGAGTGCTTCCGTCCTAAAGACATATATATAAAGTATGACGCCACCCAATACTGGGTGAGCGTCATGCTGCGTCGTTTGGGAAAAAATTCCCAAACGACGCAGTAGGCCGTCAAGCAAGCCGAGGAGTTTGCGGCACGCCTCAACAACCCGAAAAATGACACCGCAGAACGAAGGTGTCAGGGAGCACGCGGAGACTACCGCGCTAATGGTTTTAAACAACAATTCGAGAAAAACGCGATAATCAAGTTCCACTGCAAAGGTTGAACAAAGTCTCCCATTTGACAGAGATGACGCACGTAAACAGAAATGTGAGACTTTTAAATAGGCACGATGCTTCCGCTGCAATGAGACTGGGCTCTTTGCAGACAGCTGTCGGGACGATTACATTGTATTCTTTGTGATGAGCACAGGTCACTGTAATGCCACACTACTAGAACTCTACCTCCACAACGCCAGCGTTAACGATCAGTCCTGCACAGCTCTAAGAGACTGTGCCACCACGCTGGACGTTGTGCATCCGTCCCGGGTTCGTCCTGAGATCTACGCGGAGGATCGCGTTTAAATAAAGCAGATGGTGGATCTACAGACTGTTCCCCTTCCTGTAGCCGGGTTTCTAACCAAAGGTTCATTTGGAACTCTGGAAACCGAGACCGCAGATCGGTTAACCTTCCACCACAGTTCTTCTATTTGCTTTCGAACCGTTCCGGCCGCAAAATTTTGCAAGACAACCGCCTGACTTTTGAAATGAAAGCTCCGCAAGCCAGGTCAAAATAGCGAGGAAGTACAAAGAAACTCGAGCGAATTTTAAACTCGAGTAGTGTTTCATCGGGAGTTCAAAGAGAGAGACTACAAGGAAGAGAGAGACGGTGCGGTGGTGGTAATGAGCATCAGAGAGCTTCCCCAGGGAGGACGACTTGAAAAGCCTCTCCGCTGTTTCACTAGAGAACGTTTCGTTTGCGAAGAAATCTGTCATTGTAATACTCGTTCTATAAACGTGAATGCAAAAAAGGTAAGCGCTCTTCTCGCCTGCAGCGATAGCGTCAATGGCCCAAAGAGGCTTTCTCGAGATGTGGTTTTCGTCGGGTAGGTGATCTAAATAGATTTTAGTTAACCTCTCAGCTATTGCTATTTAATTTGTTTACCTAGTTTGAACCGTTTTGTCGTAAAGAGGCTTGTGTTTAGATATTGTCTTTGCTATCCTTACATATGTCAAATTTTGGCTTGATCTGTTTTGTTGACTGTGCTCAAGTTATACATTACACTGCTAGAAGTATATGCACTGTAAAGGTCATTACTTTGATTTATAATTCTGCCGTTCATGTAGGTTGGGTTAGGCGCTTGCGCGTTTTCTGCTGCTGAAGGCGCGAGGGTTATTTCATATCGCAGTGGACCGCGTTTTTTGGGGGTGAAAAGGAACAAGCGTGAAGACCGACAAAACGGGGCGTCGTTTCCTCAGGTGATCAGGAGGCTGCTATTGTTTAGAACAACTTCTGCCGGCGGCGGCTTGGCTGTTAAGATTAGCGTTCAATTCATGTTTGTAATCCGCCGTAAAAAAAAAATAAAGCTCTTGTAGATGGTTGTCGAAAAACTTTGAAATCAGGTTCCGACGAGTTTTTCAGAACTGCGTCATACTACGCTATCACAGGTGTGTGATTTCCCTTCGAACAATTATTTCCCTGGAGTCGTCCAACCGGCTTCAGAGGCTCATGGTGTAGTTTTCACCTGACCGAACTAAAAAACACGTTTGGTGTAGGGTTACCCGAGCTAACCGGTCATGGAGAGGGGCGTCCATACGAGGAGATTGTCCTGATATCTAAGACACGGTGTGTGAGATCACCTTACATATGTGCGTGACCGCGTGATGGGGCAGAGGAAGGAAGGTAGCAACAACCATACTCCACGGGAATTAATTGCCTTCTGACAACTCAGGGGTCCCTACATGGGGACATAGAAGAATTCAGAAGTCTAAAAAGAGCTGAATAATGGTAACGAGATGGGTCTCGGGTCTCAGCTCTCGACCACCTTATTGGATATAAAGTGTAAATAAGATTCGCATAGGGGACGCCCGTCTGGTTGTACCGCGATTCATCCGATGTCATTTTCCCCATTCCCAAATGCCCCGTGCCATTTTCCCCGGGTGTTGAAATTTCTGTTTTGAAAATCGCGCTTTCGCTTGCCCCGAATGTCAATATCCCCGTGCCAAACTCCCCCGCTATGCATTGGAGGACGGTTCGGTTGCGTGTTTTGCGTTGCATAGATCAGTATGCATTTGTAATTTACGTCGAAGCACGAGAAGTTTGATGCCTGGTCATGCAAACTTACAATTTTCTATCGGTTATTACTAAAGATAGAAGTGTTATTTTCTAACGTTCTTTTTCATATTCTGCACTTAACTTTTTGGAATTTGTTAATGCACTCGTGCCTGATGCTATTAATCCCACTCGTGCACCTTTGCTATTATTCGACCTCCACCTCCTGCGTCTTGACCTCGACCGGGAAACATTCACCTTGAAATGTTCCGACCTGAACATCATAGATAGCAATGTTATCAATGCTCCCAGAGCTCATGGAGGTTTCTCGATGTTCCTTTGTATATATGAACTCTAGGCTGCTCTCCTTGAGCATTTGTTCTTGAATACCTTGTTCTTTTAGGGTTAAGTGGCTGTGTTGGTAGCTTTCAGTTTTGTCTTTCCTTACGTAACGAGACTTGGGGGGGGGGGGGGAGACTTCAGGGATCTGATAAGGTGAGAGGGGCAAAGGGGCTGCTGAAACCTGATAATTCCGAGGACGGTGGAAATAACACGGAGAATTCGCAACAGGGGCTTCGACACAAAAGTTTCGGGATTGCGTTATTTCGTGCACCACACCCCGTCTCCCGACGCTCGCGCCCTGGACTTGGTTAGGCTCCCGACTATCACAGACCAGTTCATCCAGCCTGGGAACCCCTCAGTCGCAACACCACGTAGTACGATCTGTAACTATTGAAATATCACTGAAAAAAGCATAAAACGCGCCAGCTCGCGGTGCGTTAAGTCTTGGGAGCATGCACAGCTCTGGAGTATCGTCAGCGCCCAGGGAAATTTACCCACTCTCCTCAAATTAAATGCCACGTCGACACATAATTATCGATAACCCTGTGGGCAGGCAATTCAAAGGCCTTTATACCGAAGGTGTTTACAGAACCGGCTAATCAAGTCCCGTTCCCTAACTAAGCGTGCTCGCCTCGGTAGTTTCTGGTTCGATGATTCATTGAAGTCCCTGTTTCTAAGGGGCATTGAAATACCCGTGAAATAGGGATACTTTAGACTGACAGATGATCATTATCTCTTTCACGCTGAATGCTTAATTTGCGTCAGCTTGTGTCGTGAGTTCACGCTTTCTAATTTCAGCGAATATGTTGCTACGCAACTGCTGCGGTTTCCCGATGCTATTTTGGTTATAACTAGACACCAATGCGTAACGCTAGCGGCGCAGTTCGTAAGACCGTTATTTTCGAGCAATTTGTCGCTGTCAATTAGGTGGTCGATGGGCAAAGCACCTTTCACTCCCGGTTTTATAATTTGTGTTGCCCTCTCGACATACTCAATAAGGCGAAGTTTTAATTAGGATGGCGCGCGCTAAATTGTGCGACTACAACGAATCACAAGATTATTAATCTGACACCCTCGGAAAAATGGCCGAAATTAGCGACTGAAACAATGGCGTGGCTTTTTTAATTTATGAGGGGCAATGTTAACAGTTTTGTTCATCAGCTCTCCTAAAAAAGTACCACCAGTTTTGTCAAAACTAAAATGCTGATCATAAGCAGGCATCAATTTTGGGGAGGGGGAAGAAGGGAGAACTGTCACGTGTGGTGATGGGCTCCCTGCTATATCTTGACATAAAAACTAGAAGCCCCTTTACTTTGAATGATATGAAAGAACGCCAGCAAGACAAAGTATCGTTCAAAGCAATTTAGGTATAACCGGTTCGTGTGATAAATGGGTTTCGACATCACCGGTAGGCCAAGAGTTCAACGAAAATGACGGAGCGCTAAACAGGCGAAGTTACGCTCTGCTGATGGCCGAAAAGCTGGGCTGCCATAAACATTTTGTTTATGTTTGTTCTTTCTTTCTTTGATGGATTAGAGGATTCGGAGGTAGAATAAACATATTTGGAACTTTCGGTACAATTTGAGTTTTTGCGAAATTTGGGTGTTGTATTAACTAATGATCTTTAACTGTTCTTCGTGAAGCGGTCCTTCACAAGACTGCTTTCAAAAGTATATAAAAATATCCTTATTTCTGCCTACATAATTTTCAAAAGCCATTGCTAGCAACAAACAAAAAATATGTTACCATAATATAAAAATGAAACTGAACCTTTCAATGTACATATTTATGTGTCTCAAATTCTCCAAGGTGCAGTCCAGAAACTTAATCTTATTAAAAAAAAAGTTCCTTTTCGTTTCTAAGGATTGAAAGCGGCTATTAAACATACGAGCTCTCCTATTAAACCTACAACCCTGCTGTCAAACCTAGGAACCCTCCTATTAATCATACAAGCCCTCCTTCGGCGGCTGCTACCTATTTTAATGTGTAGCTGACGTTGTGACCTAGATGGCGAATTGAAATTGTTAAATATATTGAGACTTCAAAATGTAGGGCTTTACTGGATTTAGTAATGAAATTTATAATCCTTTTTACGGTTATCCTCGAAGGTCAAATTCGAAGATCGAATTCGAAGATCGAAGGTCGAACATCGAATGTGAAAATACTAAGATAATCATTAAGCAATATCAGCAGAGTGGATTTCCCTCCCTTGCACGCTATCAATATTATGGCAAAGACTCGTGATGTCTCTCCTTCCTGCGATCGAAAAACAAATGGACACTTTATTGATCAAGCTTCTTTTACTGTGCTGTATGGTCACTGACTCTTGGTGAAATATATCTAGCTTCGAAAAGGTTGTGCTGGCAACCTTCTAATAGCCTGGTCGGGAGCCGGAGTATCTATACGTTTGGCGGAAAACAAGCTGTAGTTTCTTCCTTTCTTTGATCGCTATGTATACGAAGCCTTAAGGAAATACTCGTAAATACTTAGTGCTTATCTAGGACTTTTGGCTGATATTTTAGAGCAACTGCTGTTAGTGGGAATCTACCACGGAAACTGCATGGTCGTCCGTCGCTAATATTTCCGGTGACGTGTAAAATTACAGATTACTCCTGCAGCCGCTGTAGCCGCCACTGTTTTTATAATAAAGAAAAATGTCCTTCCTGGCGCGCTGGACTCGAACCAGTGATTTACGAATAACATCAGCTCTACTGCTCTCCTTTCTAGAGCCAAGTACGCTAGAGCTACGAGCGGGGAAAATTCCAGTGAATCGAATGCGGTGTTCTTAAAATTTAAATATATCTCGAATAACAGGCGTCTCGTTCACACCGAGTGGGCACGTGACGCCAGCAGACGGCAAATGACAACTAACGCGTGCAGTTGTCTGGGCGTTCGAAAGACGCGCGATGATGTTCTTACGCTGTCTGTGCCTATGCGCCGAGATACTGAGGGTGAAGAGGAGACGAGAACGTGCGGGGACTACAGAGCGCCGGGCTATTGGCGACGTGGGCGATCGGAAGCGTCACTGTGGTCGGCCTTCCACGATTGACCGAATGCTGATTGTGACGTCAGCAAAGGATTTCTCATCGACGGAAATAAGTGTAATACAAGAGCTTCAATTTTGACGGTGTATGCAGTGCTAGTTTCAAAGCGCAATGATTCCAAGCTTTCACCATGCTAATTACAGACACCATCGAACTTGTTGTTGGCATGGTAATGACGTCACGAGAGAGAACCACAGGAGAGCGCCACCAAAACATCTCGCCGCTAATAGACCCGTTGCTCTCGGGCAGGTGGCGCGAGCGCGTCCGCAAGACGCGACCATGTTATGCTGGCAGCACTATGCCGGCGGCGCTCTAACGTTCGATTTTACACGTTCCACGTTTAAATTCAAGCATATGTCAGCGTCTGTAGATGCGCGATAATAAAACGTCTAAAAAAACTAAAATAAAACAAGAATCAAAAAAAGAATATGCAGCTCGTGGCCTCAGCGTCCCATACAGCTTTATTATTTTATTGCGTCTTTTCATAGCTTCCGTAAGCCAGTATGTTTCACTCTACCCAATAACGAAGCTGAAGCTACTTGCAAAAACATGTTCCCCTGAACGATGCTCACACTGCAGGAGCGCGCGTGTTTGGAAGGGACACTGCAAGCTCGGATCTCGCCCTTGTAGCCTCTGCTGCACTCGCACTTAGAATGGAACGGAGTATAAAAAGCAACTGTAGTGGGGAAGCGTGGTGACTCACGTTCGAAACGGCAGCCAAATATTCTATTTTGCTCGCCTGGAGCACTGCTCAAAACTTGAGAGCTACGGGCCTATGGTAAACCTAAAGCTAGATTCCTTTGTCTGCACTCCACTCGTCGGACGCGTTCGAATTGCGAGGGTCAAAGGCCGGACTTCGACGTTCCGCGTTATAATACCAAAAGCCGGACTTCGGCGCTTCAGGTTATTACGCAAACAACGATTGCTTTAGGTCGTCCCACTAATCATTCCAAAGAGAGCTCGGCATTGTGACGACCCCGCGCGCTCGTGTCCTCTCACTCAGTTCCTTGGCGCATACATGGCTCGCACCTACGTCGCATGATAACGTCGAACACCAGCATGTGCCATGTGGGTTGTTTAGCCGAAGACCATTTCCAATGATAGCCACGCTAAACTGCATAGCGTGACGCTTTAACAATTACTATACGTGTGCCGGCAATCGTTTCGTAGGCATATCATGGCTCACGACAGGGTAGAAGTTAAAAAGCATAAAGCATTAGTTGCGAAGAAAGAATGCTGCCCTTCTTTACTAAGTTCTAGGGTCGCATATTGTTGCGGCTAGTGACGGATACTTTGTAACCTTGTTTAAGTAGGTGCAAGCCTTTGCAGTCGGTTTTGCGCATTCCTGATGCGCATGTCCATTGCCTTTCACTTCATCAGGCCGTTTCCTCGCTTCGAGCACACTATCGGGGCCTCCCTGTCGAGTGGGTGAGTACATCGTGTCGCGAGCCCGTACGGCTACCGGTCGGCGGCGGCCCCCAGTGCACGCTCGCCAGAAGCTTCCGCCCGGGGCATTTGCTTTAGCCGTTAGCGGCTCGGTAACCGCTCGCACTGTTTACCAGTACTTCGCAAAATCAGAACAATTTCACCACTTGGAAAAGCTTTCAAGCGCGACTCGTTACCAGGAGCCAGATTAAGTGGGGTCACGACATAGGCAAAGCGGGCTGGGTCTACCCCAGCAATTACCCCGTGTGTCCAACATTGGGTTTGCGAGTGCTAAAGTAGCGTAGATGTGAGAAAAAGTTGGGACGCCCCGCAGGACCCCGTGGGTCTCACCTCAGCTATGCGTGTACTGTCTTAAAAATGACTGCGCGTCACCTACCCGCAAAACACTCGAACAGCCAATCTCTCGCGATCTACGAAATCAGTTTAGCAAGTGATGAGGCTGAACGTCTGTTTAGACCTCAAAATAAAGTCTGCGCTGTGGCATTCCGCAATGCTAGCATAACGCTTTGCATCGCGCAATGCCACAGCGCAGGCTTCATGTGTAAGTCTAAACAGATGATCCGCATCATCATTCGCTGAGCTAATTTCATAGATCCCAGACATTGGCCGTCGAGTGTTTCTGCGGGTAAGTACACGCGCAGACATTTTAAGAGAGTGCATGCCAAACTTGGGTGTTTCTGCAATGCTCCCGTGCGTCCCAACCTGGCTATGCGGGGGCACAGTTAGCATAGAGGTGGGCTCTGTGGCGACTGCGCGTCGGTATGCCCAACTTGGGTCCCCGCGCAATGCCCTGTGGTTCCCTCCTTGGGTATTCGGGAGCACAGATGTACTCACGAATAGCACAGATGTGGGCTCTATGGGGGCCCCGCGTTAGCACGTGCAACCTAGGAAGCCCGTGCAATTCCCAAAATGACAGTTTCTACTGATGTGTATATTATTGTGCGCACATTCTGTGGGTTTAATTTAGAACATCGGTTTATTGTGGTCACCGAGAATTGTAATTTAAAGCGTGAGGGGATAATTTTAGCTTTGTAAAACT
>JAZHYW010004784.1:0-61352 GCA_037355805.1 Ixodes ricinus
CGTGACACTTGAGTAATATAACTAAGTTCTCACACTTCGGCTTCGATTCCGAACCGCTACAGCACTATCGAGCGCAGACTGAGCGTTAAGCAACGCGCTAATAATTTATTCGGTTAAAAGAAAAAAAAAAGAAATTGCAAACGTGTTTAGGGTTACGCGGTATTAAGAAAAAAAGTAAAAAAAACTATTCCTGCATAAATAAGTTCAGTGCCACGTAACCTACGAATAAAACGGCTAATAATTCACTAGTGATCACTGAAAGAAGGGTTAGGGGCACAGGCGAGCTGGTGAATATTAAGCAACTTAATAAAACTGGAGACAAGGAAAACAAGAAGGACACACTCAACGCCGTCTCAGACACAGCTAAAGAAGTTTTTTCTCAACACCCGCCATTATAGCAAACAAGCCTCAGCCGACGCGGAAGTGTGTTTCCTCCTTTCTGTGTGGGCAGGACTTAACTACGTTCACGTTATTGTGCTTCGCAATCCGTGTTTTGAGGGCCTTACCGGCTAGTCTAATATAATCGTGTCTGAACGCAAGGAAAATGTACTTGGAACTTGAAGCACACTTAAAAATAAAAAAAAAACGTTCAGCTTCTTCCACTCGTGAAGAAGGAAGACCAGCGGAGCTGTACTCGATACACTGTGTGCTTCTTCTTTGTAGTCGTCTGTTTTTCGCGCTGTTTCCTACGATGAATTCCCACCAACGCGCTGAACTATCCATTCTTCTGTTATAGCTGGAAAGGCGTTGCCGCCATCTACGAGCGACGGCGGAAACCTATACTTGTTCTGTGCTTGCCGCCGTCGCTTATAGATGGCGGTAGCTGTCCAGGTAGGTTTGTGTCGGCATACACGGACACGATCCTGGGGAACCCAGCCCTTAACAGCTCCGCTGCAAAAGCATCAGTAGACAAACGCTTGTAGTGCGAGTAAACTCTTTTATCATCCAAAAAAAAAAAAGCAAATTCGCCTTTTATATTGACACGAGCGATAATATTTTTGTTTCATTCGAAGGCTTTATTTGGCTTTTCCTCTCTAACCTTCTATTAGGACGGATATATCAATATTACGCGTAGTAAGTAGAAACACATCTAATAATTTTACTGATCCTGCCAGCCTCGTTTAGGCTGTAGCAGGAGCGGTACGAACACACAAAAACACCATAAAGAAAGTGGCATCGTACAAGCATCTCGGCATAAGTTTCAATACCCGTGAAATGTCTGTTCCTTTATATTTTGATTCCTCACATGTCCGAGCACAGTTGAAGGCACGACACATCACCACGAACACATATAACAATGGCGAAAGTCACTGGGCCCTCCCTGTGCACAGTTGGTTCAGCCATGACAGTCCTCGTACGGAAACATGACAAACACCAGGACGCTGCCAATGCGACGCTGCTTGACTGCTCCCATCCGCTGGCAGTGTCGGCTGCGTCGCCACTTCAGGTGAAACCAACGATAGTTGATTCATTGCGTGAACTCACACAGAAGAAAGCATTTTCCTGGTATATCCCTAAAGTTCCCTCACACAAACTGCTCTGGTTGAATTGATTGCAGATTTTAGGTGCACAAAGAAAACAAAAATTTAACTCCCCCAATGTCTTTTTATAGGTGGCCTTGCGTTTCCAAAGATTTGGAAAACTATTTTGTGGTGGCTCTTTAATCAAAGCCGAAATTGTGCTCACAGCCGCACACTGCGTTGATGAGTAAGTGTACACTCAAAGATCACATGGAGTACATAAAAACGCGCGCGTATTTTTAAACTATTTTTATTTTAAATTTTAGGAAGAAGCCAAGTGAGGTTAAAGTTGACGCCGGTATTATAGATTTGTGGACGGGTGGAGGACCTTACCACCAAGTACGCCTTGTGAGTTGGGTTATTTCTGCGAAACTGTGGCCGGCTAATGGCTGCATAACTCATAGAGTTATTATAATGTACGCAAGAGCTTCAACTGGCGCTAGTGTCTATGCGACTTCCGTGACGCAAATTGAAGCAGACAGCAACCAGTCTACTTTTGCGGTGCTCCTGTGCATTCCTATGGGAAAACGCGCGTGCATTTTGTCTCTTTGCCGGAAAATAACAAGGAACGCTTTGGTTATTTGGGTCGTAGCGAACAGTATGTACCTTGATTAACATTGTAAAAGTGTAATTACTTTAGTCAGCGCATTTTTGTTCACCAATGAACGACGTTTAACTTCGCTATATTTTAGTCCCAAGCATGTGTTCCGCAGCAGGCGTATACAAACAAGCGACGATTCTAAGCAAAATAACAGTCGAAAAGAATATAGAGTGTGTTCAAGGCTCGCCAGTATTCCGGTGACGCTTATATATTGATAATATGCCAGTCCTGTCGCTACATTAAAATGAACCCGTCATGCATGAGCGGATAAAAACATTCAAATAAAGAATAAAGTACGTGGGCTATGAAAGGAGGCCGGGCAGTTTTTATCGGGCACTTGTTCTCAAAGATTTCGAGCGTGCGGGTGATGGTTTTAACGCAGAACCAACATCTTCGCACATCTTCACGAGCAGAAAGAATAAAGCGCTACTTACTTCTTTAAAATTAGAATATATTACGTGTCCTTCAATTTAATTTGATCGTACATACACGGGTAGTTACTGATCCGGTGTTAATGCATAATTCTTGACGTCTCCCTTAATTTCCAGATGTCCTTCGTTCGTTTGGCACGTATATCCCTCATGCTGAAAAGCGCCGACGTCGCGTTCGCGCTAACAGTGTCCGACAGTGCACATAAATACACGGACGAAGCCGTTAAAACACCGTTTGTAATGCGATGAATTTGAAAGATAAACGCCGGAACTGACCAATTATTTTATCAGCCTGACTGAGAAATGTTACAAGCTAGCTCCCAGGTAGCACAAAACATTATAATAACATTAATTTTTTGTTGTGTAAGTTGAAATAACGTTTTGTGTTAGGTGTAAATGTTACAGCAACGTTCAAATAGAACACACAACGTTTTAGGTATGTTCTCAATGTTAGTGTAACGTTAAAATTAAACATACAACGATATTGTTGTGTACAAAACGTTTTAACAACATTCAATACATAACTGTAAAGCAATGTTATGAGCACTAACATTAAAGTAACATTTAGTAACATTATGCTCCTAACATTATTTTGAAGTTTACAATGAAACATAGTAACAGTGAATGCAGAACCATGAAATAGTGTTGCAGGAAGTAACATCAAAATAACATTTTAACATATATTTCCAATGTTATTTTGAAGTTTACAAGGAAACATAACAGTCAATGCAAAATAGTAAATAAATGTTATAAATAGTAACACTGAAATAATGTATTGGTTTGATCACATATCTGTTTTTCAAACTTCGAATAATTGTTCCAAATACGAACATTTAAGAAATTATTTGACAATATTGTGTTTTTAACATTATTTTGAAGTTTACAATGAAACACCACGTACAGTAACAATTTATTGGTATAACGTTTTGAAAAGAGTATAACATTTTTGCAAACATTGTAAGAAAATGTAGTACACTATTTTAGTTTCAGATTTTATTGAAATGTAGCGTGAAGGTACAAAAATTGGCAAGAAAAATGAAAATATACGCTATGCTACTTTTTTGCATTTTATGTATTTTGCCCTATAAAGATGGAAGCGTTTCGATTAAGCTTTTCTGTAGCAGCTGCTAAGCTCCAAAAAACGGAAAATCTTGGAAACCTAAATGTAAAATGTGATCCATAGAAAGACGACCATAAATAGAATGTACTTGTTTAGCTTGTTTTTTGATTCACATGAATACATTCACTTCCCTTTACCAGGAAGGTCTGAGGGAAGAGGTGGTGATTATGTCGACTATGGAGCTTGTGGATAAGTAAAGCAATGGATGTGTATCACGACAGCCCTTTCGTCCCTTCTTCATAAACGGTCAGTCTCTCGGCTTGCCAGCTTGACCCTTCTAAGGCGTTCACTATATTTCCTTGGCCCTCTTAAAGTGACCTGCATCACGCTACGATTTACTACAGAGACGCCCGAAGGTGGTGGATTAATTATCTGAAAGTATAGAAACATGAAATAAAACAAAAAGTTTTTCTTTTTCTTCTTATAAAAATATTTCCGTCATGCTTTTTTTTGTTTTTTTTAAAATGATCAAAAATGATTTTGGGCATATCTGGTGTTTATTACGACTAAATAATGTGTGGAATGGGAAGAAAATAAAATTGGCAAACATAATATTCGTTTCATTCGGCCAGAATAAACGTCTCAGTGTCCCAAAATAATAAAGTTTTTTTTCTTTTCCCTTATTCGAATTAAATATATGTATGATATATTTACTGCACTTTGTATGTAGGGAATGTAAATAGGGGTGCTGGTGCCGTGGGAAGGCTGGCATCCATGCAGCTATGTGTAGGAGTGTAGGAGTGAACGGGAAGGGAAGTGTTTTGTAAGGTGATGCTGGCGATGCGAAGTAGCCGGTTGACGATCGCTTCGTGATGGGTGCAGAGGACGGCGAGACGGTTATTTTGACAGAGGTGAAGCGACTTGTCGGCACATGTATGAGCAGGGAGCTGTGCGGCTTGCAAGAACGCCGGCAAAATGTTAAGAGGCTGCGCAGCTGCGCCAGCAGGAAGGATTGGGAGATGCACTATAACTATGTGAAGTTCGGGGTTAGGGTCAGCCGGAAGACGAGATTTGCGGGGCTTTCCAGGGGTGATCCATTTCCCACCTAGGTCGTCTCCCTCTAGGGGATTTTCATGTCCTGGCTCAGGGTGGACGCAGAGATATTGGTGAGCTGCGAAGCGGCGGTGTCGGCTGTAGCAATATTCGAGGCAGAAACGGGCGCGCCGCTCGCAGAACGAGACTCGAGCGAGCCGATCTCTCGGCGGATGTGCTGCGGCGGGCCGACGGAGCGAGGCGATGTTTACACCAGGATCACATACAGTTCTCTGGGGTTTGCGGAGCCCGGAGAAGACGTCCGCTCTCGTCGGAGGTTTGCAGCAGTCTCCGGACACTGAAGGTAAAGGCGTTCACATCGAAGAGTTCACCATTGAAGGGGGCTACTGAGGTTTTAAGAGCCACTGATCGCAGCAATCGCATTCCAAAGACACCGCGTTGTCGTAGATTGTTTGTCACCGGCTACCTCATGTAGGGCTGAGGCCAGGGCTGGGGGATCCATCGCCGGAAAAGTGGAGGAACCACGGTGGAGGAACCAAGCAACGACGTGAGGCTTGCCGAGTCGGTTCGTGGTGCCGACGACGTTCGAGCAACGCTTCCAAGAAGACTGGATATTCTTTCCGGCGAGCACACAATACTTAGCCAGCATGCTTGTGGCTGATGCGGATCGCAGGAGGTGGATATCAGGACAACCAATGTACAGCAAATACATGCCTTGCACCTACGTCACACGATGACGTCGAACACCGGTATCTATCATGCTGGTGGTTGACTCGACGGCCCTTCGCAGCGAGAGCAATGGTAAACTGCGCCGCTATCGGCTGTAGTAATTACCCCGTATCCCGATGATCGTCCGATCGTTTCGTCGGCATGCCCCGCAAGACAGAGTGGCCGTCAAGTTAGAGAAAGTACGAGCGGCAGGAAAGGGATGCGGCCGCGGATTATCGAGTTTGCGGGACGCATTTCATAGCGGCGAATGACGGCACTTTTCTACCGTTGTTTACGTTCGCGCACGCCTTTGCATCGGCTTTTGGTCGTTCGTGGTGTATATGGCCTTTGGTCTTCGTTGCATAACGCCGTTTTCACGCTTCGAGCGAACCTTCAGGGCTCCTGGCCGAATCTGGGCGAGTGTCGCGCCGTGAGCCCGGCCCGACGGCGATCGGTCGGTGGCGGTCCCCGTGTGCAAGCTCGCCGAGCACGCCGCCGAGTCATCGGTTCGTGCCGTCCGCGATACGATAACATTTGCAAGGAGCGAAAGTATGCATGCGAGCCGGAGAAAACATATCATAATATAAACCCTGAGACAATGAGATTTTCTTGTTTCAGGGTTAAGTTATCGACGGTAACACTGCGTTGTTTACCAGTATTTCGCAAAATCGTAACAATTTTTCGACAAGCGACTCCTAGAGCCGCTCGTCAAATTATGAAGCGCGCAATTAGAGCTTTTTCTTTTTTGTCGACACGGCATCCCTTCGCGTCAAAACTTCGTCGGCGGCATTTCGAAACTTTCTGCTCGTAGCGCGATCGCTCCAATGCCGAAAAATTTCGCACGTACTGGATAAACGTCATCATCGTAAGCTCAGCACGTTTTCCTAAGTTTACGGTACCTTTGTTGAAAATATGATGCATGTCAGGCATGTCCGGGCCGTTAGCAGCACCTTACGCCTTGGTAAGCGCATCCGTGCGGCGTGAAGTCAACCACCAGTATGGTGCAGGGCCCGTCCACGCCCCGTCCTTCCCTAGATGTTCCCTAGCGTGACCTCACTTGCAAGGCATGTATAGGTCGGGCACGGTAAATGGCACGATGGTGGGCGGCCGCCGCCATGTTAAAATGAAACGAAGCCAAACCAGCCAAGCTTCAGTTTAGTACACAATGCGCTTCAACACACTTTGTTACAAATAATTATATAAATGTTACAACATTTTTTTTACTGAAAGTTTTAATTTAAGTCGACTAAAACAAGCACATTCACGTTGCGTCAAATAAACTTGGTCGGAACTCGGAATCAACGGGCATCGCCGCATCGCCATCGCCATCGTAAAAACGAAGCGAGTTTCAAAACTTTCGGGCGCTTTCACACTTTAGGAACAAACATCGAAGAACGTTTTGGAAAAAGGAAGTGTCCTAGGTGCCGGCGTGCTCATAGAACCAGCTGTGGATTTGAGTCTAATTGGTGAGTGCTCGCCCACTCGTTTTACTTTTTGAGTCCTTTCTGTTCGGAGCGTTTATGACGTGTTCTTGTGTGCAGTCAACGTAGCAACGTGCGGCGTGAAAGCGAACGTGTGCGGTTCCTTGTCGCACACGTGCTTTCCGCATTGAATGACCCTCGATCTTTTGCCAAAGAAGTCCCGGAACCGACCTGTCACTGAGCGAGCAGTCAGATTGCTGGAACTCACCCAGAGGCAAAGGTCCCACCGGAGGCACGGGGGTCAAGCGAGGCACTTGGTGAGTGTATCAGGGAGCTTTATCTCGTATTGTGTTGTATTGTATTTTATTGCACAGTGCCGCCCGGTGTGCAGGTATTCAGGGAAAGGCATGCGGCCATACACGTTTTGTGCCCCTGACACCGACCGGGCGGTGGACAAGGCTTGATTTCTGCAAATCGGGTGGCGGCTTGGTACCACCTGGCTAGGCGGTGTGTTTTGCGGAACCCATGACTGCTAAAGGTAGCCGTTAGCGTGCTGGCGTTTGTATTCGCTTCCACTGTGGGAGGTTGGATTCAAGCTCGAATTTCTTCCTCGGAAACTACTCGAAACATTGCGTGACGCGCGCCTTTAGAAGTAGAGTCTGTATTGATTATGTTGTTTGCGAAGAGTATAAAGGGTTCTTTTTCAATCAATCAATCAATACTTTATTTTCTTTCACAAGAAAGATGGCAGCTGGGACAAAAAGCTGCAACAAGTGCAGCTTGACGAGGCCCCAGCTCCAAGAAGGCAGCTAGCATTTGACAACAGTCAAACATGCACTAATGCACAACAGTACAGGCAAAATAAATATATATACAGAGGCATACTTTTAGCTCAAAGTACAAAACAAAAAAAAATGACAAAATAAAACAAGACATTATTGTTACTTAGTACACCACTTATTGTTATTGTTACTTAGTACAGTTTTCGACTGGGGCACTGACTTTTTATACAAAATCCTGTATATGTTGCGCCACAGGCAGTACTTCATTGTGAAAGTTGGAAGAAAAAACAAAGACGCGCGTTGAGTAGTGACAAAAGAAACACAAAAAGCGTTGAATACTGTCTGAGAACCTATGTAGCTTCCATGGAATCCGGCAAGGTGAGTGCAGCTGTTTCCACATGACCCCGATCTCCGGCGGCAATGGGTTGCGTCCGTAAACCAAAAAGACTTCCCCAACGCCATCCTCTCAACTGTGCTCGGAACATTTTGTGAAGAGTAAAGCTATACGCACTCCGTACTGCACTTCGGCCGGAAATGGCTATACGCACTATGCGAAACTCATATAAAACAAATGGTTTTAACGAGTTTTCTAAGCGGTGGCATAGCATAGTGGTAAGGTGTCTGCTTTATACGCAAGTGGACGCGGGTTTGATCCGCGGGGGGGCTACTCTTTTCTTTTTTTTTCTCTAACATTTTGTTTTGTCAAGGCATTTGGCAATATTTACGACATTTCTTTTTTACGATAAACACTGAAAATAAACGAATGTTGTCGACGAAACTTCGCAGAACTAAATGGTATGGGACTCCTCTCCGGAGGTGCGATCAGGGACAGCGGGGTTTGGGTTGCCGGCTGGACGCCGCGATGCGGCGTTTACAGGTTAAGTTTTGTAATTAGCAGCCGCACACTGTCGCCGCGAAGCAGCATGAACGCGGGGGGGGGGGGGGGTGTTAACGAGCTCCCCAGTGATACACGCGCCGTTCGAAAAGGGTGACCCAAGCGGCATGAGCTCTCCGCGTAGTGCATATAGCTTTACTCTTTTGTGAATGGAGCGCGCACCAAACTTAACGCTGTACTGTCAATGAACATGGGATATGCTTGCAAGGTGCGCGCAAGTTTTCTTGTGATAATTGCTGTTTCAGCTCGGAAATTTTTGTTACCGAATTTATCTTAATATTGATATTTTGAAGTGTTGACAATGACTCAATTTTATCAGGTACAACACATAGTTGAAGGCTGATTTCCACCGCTGGGTGTGGCTAGAAATCGTATAAAAGCTAGTTCTACCGGTTTTCCTGAATCGCAATCTCCTGCGCAATACCAGAGAGCTGTGAACCTATGTTGACTGTCACAATGCGACTAGATTCTTCTTATTTTCAAAATTAGTACATAATGTAGATGGAAGAAAAACTTCAATTTCTGTCTTCAATTTCTGTTGCTGAAAGTTAAAACATGCTCGTGCATCGATTTTGAATCGTTGAAGCACTGATTTACTTGCTCCAGCAATCGGCCCATCTCGACTTTGCTCTTTTCAGTTCTCGACAAAAGACACACTTGTCAGCACGGGATCCTCAAATGAAACGTTTATAAACACCGATGCATGAGCATGTTTCAACGTTTATAAACATTGATGCATGAGCATGTTTCAACTTTCAGCAACAGAAATTGAAGGTTTCTTTCCAGCTACATTATGTACTAATTTTGCAAATGAGAAGAATCTAGTCGCGTTGTGACGGTCAGCATAGGTTCACGGCTCTCTGTTTTCGCGCAGGAGATTGCGATTCAGGCAAACCGATAGAACTATCTTTTTGACAATTTCCAGCCACACCCAGCGGCGGAAATCAGCCTTCAACCAAGTGCTGTAGATAATAAAATCGAGTCATTGTCACCACTTCAGAATATTGATATTAAAATAAATTCAGTTCCAAAAAGTTACAAGCTTATGTAGCAACTTATTAGGAGAAAACTTGCACGCACCTTGCGAGCATACCCCATGTTCATCGACGGTACAGCGTCAAGTGCGGTGCGCACTCCATTCACAAAATGCTCCGAGCACAGTCGAGAGGATGGCATTGGGGAAAAGTCTTCGATTTAGGGATGCAAGCCACTGCCGCCGGAAACTGGGGTCATGTGGAAAGCGATGGAGCTCAAAGACATTGCAGCCGCACTCACCTTGCCGGATTCTGTACAAGCTACATGGGTCCTCAAACAGTATTCTACGCTTTCTGTCGTTATTCGTGCACCTTATAACTGAGCAACGGTGTCCCGATGACCGGGGGACTGTCGCCATCCAAGCCCGTGCTTCTAATTAAGTTTGGGAGTTTAAAACAGAGAAGAAAACGCGAACGAAGTTTGGGCAATGCCTACACCCAACACCGGCAAAGCCTCTCATCCGGGACTTTCACTCTTTCTAACGCTCCAGCAAGAAGGAAAGCGCCGGTAGCCCTTTCCCCTTTTCTCCCTCGCCCTCTTTCAGTAAAACGGTCTATATATGGCTCTGCTCTGCTTTAGCCCTGTTGAGCGCGCTTCTTACCGAGCTCTGGTGCACTGCGGAAAAGCAACACCAGCGGAAGCAAGCTTTACGGGTGTTGCTTCTCCGCAGTGCACCAGTGCTCGGAAAAAAGTGCGCTCAACGGTGCCGCGAGAACAAAAAGTATGAATTACACGAAAACGCTCTTCGAGTGAAGCGGCTTATGAATACATTGAAAAAGCAGCGGGACAACCCAAGTTTTGAAAATTGTTTGACTTAACCAGAAGTATTAAATATCCGAGTTTGAATTATCGCGAGCCTACTGTATACACGAAGGGAGATCTGGCTCAGTTTAATGTGCTTAATATCACTGAATAGTTGTGCAATTCTAATTTGCTAGTTTTATTTCTTAAGCACTCGTTGTATGGGGTATTCATATCAATGCAAATTTTTACGTTGGTTCAATTTATGGAAGGTTTGTTTTATATGTCATGTACAGTAGAAAGCAGGGGAGCTGGGCTAGTTAGTAAGCACGTTGCTCGCTCACTTTAACCATGTATGTCACATACAATTTGTTGTTATTGTGTATTGATTTCGAATCCTCTTCTGCTCTTTATTTCAAGCTGCACTTGCATTCACTATGAAGATACCGAAGAAGTCTTCCACTGGAGTAAAACTATAAGCACAAGCATGGAGGGGCATCAAGATGGCCACCGCAAGGACAACTATAATGTAAATTTTTTCCAAAGTTAAAGCAAGGCATGCCTTCTTCCAATAAAGGTATTGTGGCAAGTAGGTATGGCTCAGCTTCAAGCCGTCACAATATATACTCTTGTTTGTTCATTCCTAATCACCTGTTCTAGTCACTACTTCTAGTCAGTTTCAAGCTTGTTGCTGTAGTACATACAGATTTGTTTTAAATTATTGGTGACTCATTTTAACAGTTGAGTCTAGCAGCATCCTTGCTCGTATGTAATATGCTTCTTTTGGTTTAATTTGAAACCACAATAAATCTGTTTTAGTACATGTACCTGACTGATTTCATCTTTGCAAGGGTAGTAAATTGCAATTAATTTCGTCTCAATATGTGCTGTGATGAAAAGGAGCTTGGTAATGATCGTGCATTCTAGCGTTGTTGTTAATAGTGTGCAGTATTGTGCCTTTCACAAACATTCTTTTCCTCAGTTAACGGACATGCTACGATCAAGCTTCTTCAAAAGGTGCATACAGTCAATTCTCTGCAGTTATGTATATAGTGCACTAGATTCCGGTGGTTCATCTTCTGGAAAACATTGCTATGTATGTATGCGAAAAAGGACCTCCTCGAAGACCCAGGACGCAATATTTTGCTGCAAGTCTTAGCTTTTTCAGTCCTTGGAAAAGCCATGTCTGTAGCGAAACACTGCCTCTCTTTGGGTTTCAAGGAGGTTCCTTTCCAACACCTTTCTTCCAGCTTTGACTACCTATGGTTTTGTTGGTACGCTAGTTTATAAAACATTAAATTCACATCAAAGAAAATGGTACTGCTACACTAGCAGAATATCCACAAAATGTTAGAAAGAACTTTTCAGTTAACGAAGACAAAAGTATTGTAATCAGATGCAATTGCTACCCATGAAGTTCGCCTCGTTCACAGCAGAGGTGTAACTGCATGGGTAGCGGTTGCGTCTGATTTACAATATTTTTGTCTTCGTCAACTGAAAAGTTCTGTCTAACATTTTGTGGATATTCTGCTAGTGTAGCAGTACCATTTTCTTTGATGTGAATTTAATGTTTTACAAACGTTGCATAGTGGTTTGTAAAAGTGTTTCACGAATGTTAATATAATGTTTCCTTTAATGTTAGTTTAATGTTTTGCAAACATTAAATTTATGTTGTAGGAACGTTTCCTGTGTGTTAAAATAATGTTTGGAAAAACATTAATCTAACGTACACATAAACGTTGTGTTAACATTAAATAAAATGACATTAAGGACATTTTTCAAACGTTTGGGCCAAACAAAAAAATAACATTATTATAATGTTTTGGTGCTACCTAGTACATACGAATTATTCGGGATATTTGCTCTTATGATCGAGCGCAGGGAGAAAATGCACTCACTCTTTCCCAGAGAAATACATTACCGGAAGTCAATGTTAGACTGGTTGCTGTTTGCTTCAATAGCGCCACTTGAACCTCTAGCGTACATTATAATAAATCTATGGCATAACTATGCTTTGTTTATCCATAAGCTGGCATGTGTGGTAGAAGCTACGCGCTCGCCGGACCAATCAACGGCCTGCTTTTCATTTCCTGACCCCGCCCTTTCGGGGCGGGGCTATGAGGGCCGGGATCTTGGTCGCGTGGGGGAAGACAGACGTATGACTCGTTCAACGAGCTCGTGGGTTCCACCATGCTGTCAGCTAAGGGCTGGGCCGAATATACAGATGAGGTTCCACTAAGGCCCTGAATTACTTGAACTCGTATGTGTCGGAGGCGAGACGTAACGATGTAAAACGTGTATGTAAAACAAAAGTTGCTGACAGTATTGAAACATTTCATATTGCACATGTACCACCAAATGGCATAGAAAAAAGAAATTAACGCTATCACCGGTATTTCCGGTGATAGCTATCACCGGTTATTCCAAGTTCTTTTTGGGGTGAAATCTAGAAGCTGCTTTTCATATAATTTCGGTGGTGGCAGTCGCTCACTTCGTGCACTAACTAATGAAAAACCATTTTGTGCGAGAAAGTACTTTTTCAGAATAAAACTAAAAAGTAAAAAAAAATCGATGCCGCGATTTCCTTGGTTATTTTTTTGTTAGCGAATGCCTCTTTAATGGAAAAGGCACAATGAAAGTATAAAGGCAAACTACTAAAAATAAATTTCAACTTTTTATTAGGTGGTTTATATTGTAATGATATATATACTATGTCTATTGCATATTATGATGAACTCTATGTCGTTATTGACAGAAGTTCTTACACAGTATTTTATTTCGTATTGTGTCATTGCTTTATCTCGACGACATCGTAACGGATGTATGAAATCAGTGACGCTTTTCTACGCTATAAAATGAAACGTAATACGTGTACCGGCATTTTATCGACTTGTACGTAGTTCAACTATTCTACTCAAGTTACTGTAGTTTAACTACTTTTCTGAGTAGTTAAGTAACTTTCAATTACATTTTTACTTAATTATTCGGTAGTTAATCACTTGCGCATTGTACCAAACAGTGCAAAGAAACGGAAAGGAGGGACTCCCTCTTTCTCGGACCCTCGTTTGTGTACCCGGACACCGCCATTCTCCCCCTAGAAGAGACGCCCGTCGCTCAAAACTCGGGCAAGGTCGCTTTCCTCACCCCATTCACCCCTAACCTGAAAGTGCCGTGGAAGCTACGTGTTCGGTAGGTGCGCCACACTTTTGCCACGTCATCGCGCTCCCTCGCGCATACCCACGCGCAGAGGATGAGGTCAGGTGATGAAAGGTAGGCGACCGATTTTCCGGCAAATGGATAGCTTCCACCGCACTGTCAGCTTGGAGGTGAAGGGAATAAATCAGGCCCGGGGTCGCGTGACGTGCGTTTGGGCCGGGTGACGCGCTTTGGGTATCGCAGTGAAAATGCAGAGAGCTTTTGAAGGGAAGGAGGTGCGAAATGGTCCGCTGTATTTTCAAATTTTCGTACCGAAAATCAGGCTTTTGACTTTCTACCTTTTTTCTTTTAACCCACTAAGCGATATGCTATTAATAGAATGCCAATTTAAATTTATTAATCCCATCCCGAAATTCGTTTTATGGGCCTTTAACGCCGAAGGCTGGCGTTTCTTTCTGTCCCATAGCTGAAAGAGACTTGACACATTTGAAGAAAGGGCTTGTCCCCGCGTCTCCCAACCAAGGAACTCTCGCCCAGTAAAGGAAGTGTACACTTACATCCTCGCTCTGAGGAGGCAACAAAATGCAGCACCTGCTCTGAAGCTCACCTGGTGCTCCCGTAGTTTGAGCTGTACTTGAAGAATCGCGTGCTGAAGGGCAACGTAAAGGTAGCCTTTTTGCGTTGCCTCTCCTCTCAAATCTCAGAATATGCAGGTCTTCCAAGATTCGAAGATCGTTCGAGAAATCGTAATAATTCCTTCACCGTTTTTAGAAAAAAAAAAAAGGAAAAGAAGTAGTGCTGGGAAGTGTTATAAGTACATGGTACAAAAAAGTACTACTTCAAGTAGGTTTAGAGGACTTGTACTTTACTTGTATTACATTGTCTGGGCATGCACTTGTACTTTACTAAAGTATTTTTTGGTACTTTCCAAGGACAGTTCAACGCCCGACTTAAAGTACATTCCCCAAACTTGAAAACAAAACTGGCGTATCATCATGTGACCACGCGCTATCATCTTTCGAGACATCTCGGTCATTTAGCTGAGTGAAGGAATGTCGCCTGTAAGACCGACAGAAATGAGTGCCTTATAAGTTGATCGTGTTATATAGGTCGTCCCCGAGAATAAAACAACTACTCTGTGGCTACGTGACCTCATCCAAGAATTGCCACCATTTCCCAAAAAACTGATTCCCCTTTGGTTACCATTAAAGCAACGCATACCAATTTAAAAAAAAGCTTGTATACGGGATGACCGGGCGTCGTGAAAGAATGTGTTAAAATCTACATGTACTTTATATAGAACGCACATTTTATTTATCGAACTTTACTTCAAGTACATTACACCAGGTGTACTTACTACTTTACTTGAAGTACATAACCTCTCATTTACTTTGTACTTTACTTCAAGTACTTGTTAAATGTACTTTACACAACCCTGTAAACAAGCAAACACTATCTGCAAAGTCGAACTCAGGCAGTGCTAAACCTCAAAGTAGAAATGATACATCCGCAGCACATCGTTGACCAAAAAACAAAAAAGTGCAAAAGCAATTAGGCACGCAGATAGTAGAACCAGCTATTAAAGCATATCTGTAAAAACACAAGCTGCTTTATATTTGGCTAGCAGAATTTCGCTAACTGATCAAAACCTATATACTTTCTTATTACCATAAAAATATAAAAGTAACTTCAAAAGTAATTCGCTACTTTTTTACGGTAGTTAGTAAGTTTTAAATTACTTGACATTTGATTGATTTTTACTGTACTCAAATTACTTTTGAGGCCACTACTCAATAACTTTACTTTATTACTTTTTGAGTAACTTGTACATGTCTAATTTTATCAAATGGTGTTTTTTCGAACACCCTTTCGTCAAACACACCCGCAATCAAACAGGTGTATGTAGATTTCATTAAGCACCATTTAATCGAACTCCGTATTCAAAATGAAGTGCTTTTAAGTAATTTTATATATTGTCTGATGTAAAAACAAGAAACAACTATGTAGTGTGTTTTCAAATTATTTAGGTCCTAATATCAAGCCAAACGAAAATAATAATTTTGACGACCTCTTACCTAAATGGTAAATTTATCCAGGGTTCCTATTGCATGTTATACTGCACATAATTAAATAAATAAAAAGTGACACGACTGAAACATTTGTAGAAATAACACGTGTCCATCTTCAGCATAATGCTATCCTCTACGTTCAATATATATTGGTAAATTTTATGTCACCGGCATATTGCAGAGATTAAAAATTAAAATACCACAGCCGAACGCCGTTTCAGCAACCGCGAAATGAACGGGGGCGTGAACAGATTCACAAAGAGCGACACTGCTTGTAATAGATTAAGAAAAAAAAAGGTCCTCCATTTAAAAAAAAAATATGTCTACTTGTAATTTTTACAGATGTTTTTCAATCCAGTTGTATACCGAGTAACATAAACAGCAGGCGAAATGCTTGAATTACAAATATCGTGAATAATGCTGTGAAAATCCCCTCTAAGGTAAAAGTAGGAGACATCTGTGAGACCTTTATTACGAACTACACGAGATGAAGTAGCCAGAAAAAGCTGCGAGATGCGTAGTTGTGAATCTCCATAACATAAACCCCTGTTGATTAGGAATGCCTATATCTAGAAAATTAAAAGACAAATATATAAGCGTGATATTTTTAAACACTTGGAAAATAAGGAAGGAAGGTAAATCGAGTTAAGTGCGTCACCACTGTTTTACGATTTCAGGACAGCAAAAGATCAAGGCGAGTTTCCACAGCCCGAAAATTGAATGACATGACATTTTTACTCTTTCAAAATAACTTTTTCATTGAACCTTCAATGTTCACTGAATGCCAAACAGGCATCCGTTTTCGTTCCGGCTTATTAATTTCTACATAAAAATTAATAAAATATCGACTTTTCTTCCTCTCCAACTCACCGCAAAACAAGCTACGTAGTAATTTTGACGGTCGTGACGTCCGCCGACATCGGAACCGGACGTTCTCTCGGCAGTATAGGAGAATGGGAGTGTTAGCGGTGGCGAGTTGGCGGTGTGCCGGTAGGTCTTACCGCGCTGATGGCACTGATGCCACCAACATACCTTCTGAATCGGCGCCTCTCATCGCTGCGACAGCCATGGACACATCGCAGCTGAGCGAAATTCAATTATATATATGTTGCGCTACAGCGACAGCATGGAACTAGTCACATACGCCGGTTTGCCTGTTGGGAAGCGCGGCGAGTCTTCCGACGAAGACTCCAGTCAGCGGCGTAGACTTTCCATTTTCCCGGTGGGGGCATGGCTGAGAAGTTGTCTGGGGGGGGGGGGGGGGGTGCTGCTGCGCGTTGGTTGTTCGCCAGAACTGGAGATTCGAAGCTAACGAAAGCACGCTGGGATTCCAATTCTCATGTATTTTGTCAATAAAGGCAACGTGGGCGTTATTCTGTTTACATGCCACTACTAGAAGCTCGTTACATCGCACGTAAACAGCGTCTCGGTAAGGATCATGGCCCGGGCCCGGGAGAGGGGGGGCTGTGCCCCCCGGCACTCACCAGGAGGGGGGCACGAGCCCCGATGCCCCCCCCCCCCGAAGTCTACGCCTATGACTCCAGTTCTTCATCGGAATCGGCGGAGGGCTTTTAGAGCCTGCCCGCACTCGCGGAGAGCAACGTGAATGTGGTTGTAATCGAAGCTCGGTGTCAAAATGTTCGGAGCATACACGAATGACCTTAGACCCGGCGTATCTCAAACCGATGAGCCTGCACGAGAGTGCTTAGACGTGGTTCATCGAGTGGCAAGCGGTGAAGCTGCAACTGTTTCTTTTTAATTACAGGACTGCAGAAACTGTAATTCGGGCACTTCGGTACACTGCAGCCTTCCGGTATAGCGACTACGCGATCGATCACAAACAATGTAAACACTACTCGGGCAGCCAGAAAACGAAAGTCTGCTCTGCGATGAAAGCGCGACCAGGAGCAAACCCGTTCAGCAAACGACGCTCCTGGGTTGACTGCGCAGGCGCAATCGGGTCTTTCTTTTGCTACGTTTACCACACGATAGATGGCACTTTGCTCTCAGCATTATCAAATTCGGCAATTTTCATCACATCTGTAATTAATCTACAAAATGTGGACCCACCAACCCCCCCGAGACGGCCGGCCGTTAAAAATGGCTGCTGCTCGAACTTGACAAGCCGACCAACGCCTCAGCCGACTGGTCTCTCCGACGACCAGTGACGACTGTCAGCTGCTTAGCTGCAGAAATAACACGCCACACAGGATGGGCGGAAATATCCGTGCCACGGAGCATATGTCACAAATAACGAGGAAGACGTCCGCGTTCGCCACCTTCACATACCTTTCCGCCGCTTCAAAGCGGCGGGGCACGCACAGCGATTGCCATCTGTGGGGTTCAGATTGCTGGTACGGCTTTAATAAACACAAATAGGTAACAAACCATGCAGTTGCACAGTCGTTGCCTAATCTGTCTTTGCTTTATTGCACGAGAAAACGCCAGCGACATGCGTTGTAAAAAGGTGAACAATCAGTGGCGGCAAATGGAACAGGCTTAACCTTCCGTCTGCCTTCTTCGGATTTTCTGTCGTTCATTTTCTCGTTCTTCTTCTCATGATCACAACCAACGCATCCGAACAGACCAACTCGACGGCCCGGTTGGTCCGGCGACTGCGGCGACCTCGCCAACATCGCCGCGCATGCGCACCACTGATTTAAAAGGAAATGACGTATGACAATCTGTCAAGTTCCGTAAAGATCCGAGGGATTCCACGGAGCGGTTGTGGCACGATTTGGGGCGCTCCACGGTGCGGGCGCTGCCAGAGATCTACGAGCGGAAGATGGCCAACTCAAGCCAGATCTGCGACGTCGGAATGATCGCGCTTTGATCGCGCATTTGGAGCGCGCAAATGAAGCGCTTTTGGAGCGCTCGAGATCTACGAGCTGAATTCACCATGAGTGAAACCGGCGTTATCGCTGCCTGTAGCAGCGATAAACAGCAACGAAATTCGCCTCAGCAAAACGGGACCTAAAATCCCGATCGGCTGCGATGCATGTGGCCCCATAGCAACGGCGTCATCGTCGCTAAGGAACCAGCCGAACTGCTGGCGGCGCAACTGGAAAAAGGGGGGGGGGGGGCGGGAGAGAGGAGAGAGGACGCGCGGGTATGCGCTGGCCTGACGTTGAGCCTAACGTTAGGCCTAAAGTTACGCATTAAGGTCTAACGTCGTCAACCGGTACCCGCAGCTCTTGCGATGATGATGATGGGAGGACGCGTGATTTCAGCACGCGCCTTGCCGAACTTTGCACTCCCGCCGCTGCCTCACCCAGCGGCGCAGGAGTCACCAGCGAACCCGCAGCGAGCCAGGGATGGTTTCGTAGTCACAACTATTAGGAACTGGTTAGATGCGTAGATGCGAACTAACAAAGCCACTCCGTGCTTTGACATGGCGCGTATTCTGCATGCTACGTCGAAGGGGGCGTCCGCGAGGTTGCGCCCCCGAAACATCTCGTCGCAAATAGTTCGTTTCACAGAAAGTTCGATTGCAGTCGATACCATCCAATGGAGCCAATCGAGGATTCACAACTCCTAAGAACTGCTTAAGGCCCGTTCACACGCGTTCAACCAAGTACAACCGAGAGAGACAAGACCGGTCGTTAAGCCTCTTACGACGTCTTAGGACCAGCTTCGCACCAGCGCACCTGGTCCTAAGACGTCGCAAGAGCTTAAAAACTGGTCTTGTCTCTCTCGGTCGTTCTCGGTTTCAAGTGTGTGAACGAGCTTTAGATGCATAGATGCGAACTAACATAGCCACTCCGGGCTTTGACCTAGCGCGTCGTCTGCTAGCATCCTGCCATATACTGCGTCACAGGAGGACCCCCGTGAAATGGCGCCGCCCAAACATCTCGTTGCCAATAGTTCGTTTCACAGGAAGTCCAATTGCCGCCGATACCATGCAATGGAGCGAATTGAGGAGCCCTAAAAGTGCTTCGTCACGGCTCTCGTCGGTTTTGTGCTCGTGTTATCGCGGACGAAACCAATCGCGCACATTAAAAAGTACAGGATTATGGCGGATTCACTCTGCGTCATTGCTTCAGCCCGGAGAAAGCACGAGCACAAAGACGGCGGTGTACCGTGACGATGCACTTTTTGGCGCTACTTGATTGGCGATGGCTGAGGTCGTAATTTGAAACAGGATATAGCGCAGCACCTTTCTCATGCATGAGCTGGTGTTGTCCGTACCGTCAAAGTCCCTCGATACTTCTTGTTACAAGTAACGACTACCAATACAAATGTCAAAGCACATTCCGCTAAAACAAAATGGCGGCATTCGGTTTAAACCACTTCTGTGCACCGCCATTCGCTTGTTAAAACCTTCACCATCACGCAGTTGGTGCTTCAAAGAATGTCGCTACTTGTAGGAGCTCTTATCCAGAAAGTTTACGAACCGTCGCCGCACGCTCTACTCAAAATAACCTGCAGAAAAAGGACGTTGTCTTGATACACGAAAAAAAGTTTCTACCTAATGTCCTTCTCTAAAGCGGGATCTGTAACGTACACTTCAAGATTTTCTTCGTATAATGGACGAGTTTTGAATCTTCCGAATCACGGTATACATGTGGCGTTAACGGTTTAAGGTATTCTTACATTGCCTTCTACGTCTCCTGAGGTCCACCTTGCGATTCAAAAGTAATCTTTCCATAAAAAAAATGCTAAAAAGATTTAAAAAAAAAAGAATTAGAGGTGAGTTTTTGATTATTCTTACGGCGTGAATTCGAATATCGCGTTCGTTGTTGCCAGAAGATGTAACTAAACTCGAGAAAAGACGAAAAACCTCCGATCCAGTCGTTATGTCATACTAGATTCTTTAAGCCGCCATGCGCGTGTCGCTCGTGTGGGCAGCGCGTGCAATCGCGAGCTTGCCAGGTAGATTCCCCCGCATCGAGACCAGTCGTGACGTTTCTTTCTTACCTTTTTGAAGATAGCGAGAGTGCGCGCGCATAGCTTAGATAAACGGTGAAGATGCGCGAGAGCGGAGATTCCGAAAACTCCTACTATTCCTACCAACGGCACGCTCGGAGAAAGAGGGATTCGACAATATCCTGAAAGTGATTTCGTGCAGCCTCCGTGCACCAAATAAAAAAGAAAATCAACATTCGTGATTTTGGCGGTTAAATGAAGACGATTCAAGTGTTTTACGTGAAATATAGAACCGCTTCACTTTCCCTTTAAGCTTTACGAGCAAGAACTGTGTTAGTTTTAATAAGTCTCTGAGCACGGGAATAGCATTTACGCATGCGAGATTCATTAGGGGTTTGAATTTACAATAATGTTATATATTTTTTTACATTATGGTAATACTTATAGTTTTAGTATTTTCGAAATAGTATTATTAATTTATAATTTATTAGACGATATTAAAGGGATATACGTGTTTATGTATCCTATCGTGTATTCCTCACGGAATAAAAAGAAGACTGGGTCATGGATATTAGAAGGCCCCGGAGCATATCCCCAATAAACACCTGATAAATGCTAGTAGGGAGTTTAATTACAGATACGCGTTTGCCATTGGTATTCGACAAATCTTAATCTAAAGCAGTCTCGTGTAGACTGATGCATAAAGCCAGAATAAGAGTTTTGTTATTATTTCTTTTTTTCATGGAATTTGGGACCTCGTATGATTAACGAATCGTAAGTGGTACAACACCTGGAGTTCAGAGTTCGGGTATTCTGGTCCTAAATCTTCAATCAACCGCCTGAGTTAGGCTTCAACACGTTGTTTCTTGGGTGTCACCTGGCGTCTTTGGGCCTCAATTCGCGAACAAATGCTAAAAATTGGGCATCGCGGCTGTTTGTTTGGTTGTCATTCAGCATCGTTGAGGTTCCAATTCCCAAGCAAATGGAAGTGTTTGACTCTATTAAGAGTTTCACGGCCAACCAACATCTTTGGATCATCTATGGCAATTTGTCACTGCTGTGGCGCGAGCCATAGGAAAGCAAACTTTTTTTTGTTTTTTTTCTGGCAAGTTTGGGCATAGACAAAGTACCTTGGCCCTATCTATAGCGCCTTGGAGCAAAGCCCTGTTAGGCACAAGTGAGTCTCCTTCGAATTAACGCACTTAAATGAAGTTAGGCTGCTTTTCTTCTGGCGTGCGCTGTCTGGGTGATAGAGTCGATTGCCCTTGAAACGTCAGAAAAGAGCGTGCAGGTATAGTTTCTACATAATCAAATTTGTGCGTAATGTATAGAAGTCGCTCGGAACGAATGCGAGAGCCGGCGCGTTCGTGCCGAGCGACTTGTCTTTTTCTGCCGACATTCGCTGGACATTCGGGAGAAAATAGACTTATTTGAACCCGTTCTCCATACAATTTTCTTCTTGTTTGAACCTATCACGGTGTAGTTAACCCCTGAGCCGTATCGCTGCTTCGATTACACCGATTGTAATTAAACCAATCAGCAAAAGAAAAAAAAAGAAAAACGGGGCGCAGAGCGCGCTGGAATTTGCATGGACTCAGTTTCGCCAGCGCGGCGGGTCAGCGGGGCACGGCGTGTGCGGACGACTTCGGCACGATCTCGTTCGGAGCCTAAACTTAGGACGATGGAAGGGGATAATGGGACATTGCGTACCCGTGTCCTCGGGACGAGATCCATGAACCTAACACACAGCCGATTGGCCAGCAGCTTCGCTCGAACGAACCAATCAATACATCACGGAGGTAAAATGTTTTGCTTGTTGATGCAATTAATGCAAATGTGCAGGCGAGATGGACCGAATAAACGATAAAATATCCTTGGAGAAGGGGAACATGTAGGAGGGACGAATTTGTGTGGCTTGCTTTGCTTGCTTTTGTTATCTTAATTCCCTTATAACAACCAAACTGAGCCGCCTTAAGAAAAGAAAAAAAAAACGTTTTTCTCCTGTGTTTCTACGTCCGATGAGCTCCGCCTCAGCGCAAGTTCGAAATAAGTCCAAACATGATAAAAGGGCTCATATAATAAGAATTGTTTTATAATATTCATCGATGACACATGTAAAAAAGAAATCTAATTGTATGTGTCACGAATTCCTGATGATCTCAGTCGCTCCTTTGCACCTGCTTCAGGTGTATCGCATCACGAAACCATTGTGGCTTCTAAACCGAGACCTTATTGTGTGCTCAGCCTCCCTTCTTTGAACATATCTGCAAATAATCTACGTACCTATACTTTTTTTAAAATTTTGTTTCTTGTAAATAGAAAGCCTGGGGCAGGTAATATTCGGCTCGGCATTTTATGACATGCAGTTTTGAGGTTTGAATAACCTTCTACAAGTATTAAATGAAACTCAACTCCAGTGTCATTTTTTTAAGCTTAAAATGAGCTGCTATAAGATTCCTTTACAAAAGAGACACGTGTGATTGCTAAGAAAGTTATATTCCGATATCAATTCTTCTGTGTGTAGCGCTGATATTTCAACAGCTCATTTCGGAACAAATTTCACCGTTTCTTGGAACGTTTACTTTGTTAGCACCTGTCCAAGCATGTCTTTATTCCGGAGTATGAAACCAAATTCCTACTCTAAGAACTTGCAACACATTAGGCACAAATTTGCATAAAAAAATTCTGACGGCTCTTGCCAACGCTGCCAATCACAGGTCAACCATAAGAGGCTTACAACTGCGCGTTTTGAACATATTGAGATGCCACCAGACGTTGCGCAGTTTCTGCCTGATCGAATTAAAGTAAGATGCGCTAATATTTCTTCGGTACTACTTGTTCCCGTAGTATACTGACCCACCTATGAGGTAATGACATAAAAAGTGCAGAAGATAAAATGCCGTTAGAGGCCCTTGTAACTCGTTCACCCAGGCTTCCCAATAATATTTTATAGACACTTTTTTATCCTACATTGGCCTTTACACAATTGACATGATTCGGTATTGCAATATTAACTCTTTGTTCTGAGAGAAAGAAAATGCCATCGTGTTTATACGCATTTATATAGATTTTGTAGGACAAAGAACGTTTGTGGTTAGCCTAGGTTTATTTTTTTGGTGTTTCATCAGTTCTTGTTCTCATGACTTGGAGTCTAGAAAGGCATTGCCTAGCCTTATGTAATAATTCTGATAGTTTGACTTTTTAATGAGGGTATCCGAATAATTGAATGAATCTAACCTATTAAAGTGCCGTTGATTCCAGGACTGTTGTTTTCGTGGACTTTCATCTTGTGATAAAACACTGAAATAAATTCGACATGTTTCAAAGTAGTAATTCGTTCATTTGTAAAAACAAAAATATGATGAATTTGTAAGACACCCGAAAGCTTCTAATATACAGGGCGTTTTCTCTTGCATAACATCATCCTTTGAAAAACAAAATTGTGAAGGACACACTATTTCATTTGTGCAGTTGATTTAGACGGCCAGCGGGACATATATAATATAAGGGACTAACTGTCATGATTAGTAAAAAATTAAGTATATTTTAAAATTAACCTAATAATTAGTTAAAATAAACACACAGTTTCAATTAGAAGCTGACTGAGCGACATCGAAAACCGCTAAATCAATGATTTTTATAAATACTTTGCACGCGTGGGAAGCACAGTAGTGTGCTAATGTTACTACTCAGTGCAATAGACACAACGCTGTGGTGGAAAAAAACGCGGATGATAAGCAGAGAAAAACCGCGGCGGCGCGTTGGTGCACCGGTAGCCTTGCTGCCTGCTGCGCGAGTGGCGACTTTAGCGCTCCACAATGCCTCCAACGTGTTCCATTTATTTTTATTCTTGACTGATATAGTGTTTTTTTATGACTCTAAGCAAGTTTCTAATTAGAACCATGTGTTCATTTTCAATAATTAAAACGTCAGGTTAAGTTGTTTTAGTTATCAAGTAGGCTGATCGTTACAATAAGCCATTCCTACTATGTCTCCCTGGTTGTATGACTCACCTGCCCAAGCCGAATTAGTGTAGCTTTCACAGCTTTTTTTGTACCAAATCTGTTAATCTTAAAAACACCCTGTTTACGAGTTTTGATAAAAAAAAATCCCGAGAGTGATTTTTGTAGCGTAAAAGGAAAAAGCAGCACAGTGATGCGCAAGTAGCAGTCGAAGGCAGGGACCTTCTCTGCCTCATTATCGCCAGAAGGGCTTTGCTCTGTGAACATTTGGAACTGCACTACACGAGTTTCTTTGATCACCTGCACGAGCATAATGGCTATCTTTCCATAGACTGCAAACCAAAGCGAGAGCGAACATCAATTTTACGTCATACTCGGCAAATCTAAAACAGAAACATCTGAACGGATTTAGAAGGCTTATGTCAAAAACCAGTAGAGGTGACCGACATGTTTTGATTGATACTTGCGCTTCTGGAACGGCAGAACATCTCTGGAAGACGAACAGCAGTAAAGCAAACATATCCAACCTAAAAAAAATGAAAGCCGTTTAGAACTCCCTGTAACGCCGAATTGTAGCGCGCCTTGAGGAGGGGGAGGGAAGGGTACTGAGAGGAGAGTATACCCTCCTTTCTCCCTCCCTCACGGGGGTCACGCACCTCGGGGGGGGGTCACGTGACCTGTGGGGGTCATGACCCGGGGGGGGGGGGTCACATGGCGTGTGGGGTCATGTGACCTGTGGGAGTCACGTGACCTACGGTTACGCCAACGGCGACGGCGACGCCGACGCCGCTCAAGCCGGAAGCGGGCGCCTAAGAGCAGCGCTCAAAAATATCAAATTGGACGTTTAGTGTTAATACAGCCTCAGGTCGGTCTGCCAGGATGAGGCGACACTGGTTGTTTACAATCTAGATAAGCAATTTTGCCAGTGCAGTATGACTGCTACCTGGGGTCTTTAACGTACGCCGGTACGATGCTCACCCAGACCGAAACGGGCAGGGGTGGGGCTCAAACCCAGGATCCCTGAAATCCGCAGCGCGAGCTTTCGCTCTACGTGCTCCGAGCTGGTGTGCGCTAGCCCACTCGGCCACCGATCCCCCGTTTCTCTGACCTCTCCTTCACTTCAGTCAAGGAGACGTCGGTTAAGGTCGTAGAGAGCGTTCAGGTCTTGAGGCTACAAGAAAAGCGGGAAAACTTTTAATCGAGACGTTTATTTTGGGACGTATGCTTTTAAGCAATACCTGAACGCTTTCTAAGACAAAACAAATCTTACTATAAACAGATCTTAAATAAAATCAATCAGAAAGGTTGTCTAATATATATATATATATAATTTTTAAATCGCTCTAACCAATTTAACACTATTTTACAGCCAGTGCGGTTCATCCTCCATGCGGGATTCGACAGAGACACCCACAAAAACGACATTGCATTGATAAAGCTGGACAGACCTTTTAACATTTCGAGGAGCCGTGGAATGATCGGCACAATTTGCCTTACTGGGAAACGTCTGAACCTACATGAAGCATATTAAGGTGGCTGGATGGGGCATGCTGCGTGAACGTAGGATGCCGCTATCATTATTACGTGGCAGTTCTAGCATCTGCTACGGCTTGTGTATACAGAACTACTCAGGGGCCGTCAGCTATCTGATGCAAAGGCTTTAAATAAATGCTGGTGAACATTACCGTGTCGAACCACTTCTATTAAAGTGCAACTCCGATCAGTATTTTCAAATTTCGGATTACGTCTGTTTTCGCCTCAGTAAGCGTCCCCGAATCACAAGGTATATATTTTTTCCTCGATATTGTTTGTAGTTTGATAAATATCATGGTTCAATGTACAGTTTCGGGCGTCTACGGCAAAACCGAAACTATCAGCTGGAGAGGGATAGCAACACTGATATCAGCTACGACTGCGACGTGACGCCACGGTGCTGCTGCGGTACGCGTCGCCCAGTGTTGCTTGACTAAAGGCTAACGCGCTGGCCACCTGCTACAAAGGAGCTTATCGCATCTTTAAAAGCGGTTTTAGTGGAGTACGCGGCTTCACTTTGACGTAATACTTCGGATGGGATAATATTTCGTGTCACTGAAGCGATACCAGTCATTGTATGGTTCCGTTTTCAATCGGAGTTTCCCTTTATTAAGGAAGTGAAGTTATTCTTTTTGCGATGTGGTTATCTGGCCAAGTGAACCAGTGACATTCGCTCCTTTTTTAAATATTATTTTTGTGCGCAAACCGTCCAATAGAGACTTGTAGAGGGTGTTGAGAAACACCGCTTAGTATCGTTTTTATAAAGGTGGCCACTGTAAACATTTAATACGTGACTAAATATTACTCTTTACATGTGACAGTTTAGTTCGCGAAAACAATCATCCTCTCATTAATCTTTTAAACACCGAAGTTACTTAAAGGTACTAAATGTGGTATAAATTCCTTTCAACAGAAATCACTTTGGTAATATCACGTAGCACTATTATTTGGGCATAATATTTTGAAAACTAATTTTATACTTTTAAATTATTTTAATATAAAACAGCTTTTTTGTTTGATAGTTTCTTGATGTCAGTAGCAGAATACAGCAAATGATCGTAATCCTCTAAATGTGAACGGAACCACCTTATTTGACAAATTGGTCTCAAAAACCCAAAAAAAAGTTTGAGAGACAAAAAAAACTGTATTTAGCACATTATGAATTTCTCTGATTGAGTGCAGTCGTATGACAAATATTGTATTTCGTTATAATTTTTTTTTCTCGTTTGAACTTCGCTCTATCTAAAAAAATGTGTAAATTGTCTCCGAAATTAATTTTTATAGCGATGCAACACACATATTACACACTAGAAAATTTGCCATAACATTGGGGAGGAATTGCATTTAATTTAAACATTCATGACGAGTTTTTTGTACCCAGGAATGAATTGTACACTTCCCTAACTCCGGTACTACCCGTTGAGGCGATACATAAAAAAGTATATGCGACTTAGAAACCTGCAGTTTACACACCATAATTTTATTTATTTACTTATTTATTTATTTATTTATACATACTGCAGGCCAGAAATGGCCCAAGCAGGAAGGGCAACACACAGGTGAAAATACACTCATTCTAAACACAAAAGCTGCTATAACTGATCACGTCATATGATTCAGACACATTGCGCATGAGCGCACTTGGCACTCGCAGTCTACCATTTGTGCCACTGCGAACACACACATTTACACTTTGCATGAACACTTTACGTCACACACTCCTATCAGTTATCAAAGATAACTATCTAGCGCGGCTGGAAAGTTGCTTTAGAAAAAAATATCACTCGGGAGATTGTTCCTGCCTGATATAGAACGCACAAAAGAAAGTTTTTGAAGGTGTTAGTCCAAGCAAATATGGGAGTTAAAGAAAGTTTATGACGATGTCGAGTAGGTCTGGAATCAGAGTATTGTAGGAAAGGTAAGGGGGCCAGACCCAGCTCTTCGTGCAAAATAAGAAATAAAAACTTCAATCTCGCTACCTTTCTGCGATCCGCTAATAGTTGGATATTGTTCGCCCGCATAAGTGAGGTGGGCGAGTCAAATCTGTCATACTTCTTAAAGATAAAACGCACACACTTTCTTTGTAAATTTTCTAAGGTGTTAACGTCAGTGGCTGTGTGCGGGTCCCAGATTATGCTCGCATATTCTAGCTCAGGTCTGACTAGTGAATTGTAAGCCAATATTCTGACATCAGAGGGGACATTCCTAAGTTTGTGGCGAAGGAAACCAAGCTTCTGGTATGCCGTTGAACAAATGTTTCGAATATGACTTGTCCACTTTAAACTTTTTGTAATTGTCACTCCGAGGTACTTGAACTCATCTACTTCTATGATATTTGTATTGTCAATGGTATAAGTAAACTGGAAAGGCTTCTTTTTATTTGTTACTCGGAGAAATACCGTCTTGTCTGAGTTTAGCTTCATGTCCCAAATACTGCACGAGTTTGAAATTCCGGCTAGACATGCGTTCAGAGCCTCCGGATCTTTCTGGGAAAAATTTCCTGAAAAAGAGCACAATCATCCGCAAATAACCGTATGTTAACGGGCTCCTTTACTACAGCAGTGACGTCGTTTATATATAGGGTGGTCCAAGTAAGCAGGCTCGATCTAAAATGGACCGTAAAAATCGACACCTGCACGTAGCAATCTAAACTTTTCGTCAAAGGCGTATTTCACAGGTTGGTTTTTTCTTGTAAAATTACAAAGCGTAGCTCTCTTTCTGTAAAGAATAAGGCCAATAAACTTGCCAGGGTCTACGGCGGGCAGCGACACAGACGACAGGGGTCCAGTAGCGGGGTGTGTTTGGCGTTCGTATTGATAGATGGCGCTACTTCCTTATCGCGACGGCTCGCGACCACCGTGGTTTATTAAAATTAACATAATCTTTTTGAAATGTAGTTTCGGTTAAAAAATAAATCTTGACAATAAAAGCAAAACTTAAAGTAAAATAAACGCGTTTGCATAACGACGGCGCCTTTGCTGACAACGGATTTCGTCTGCGTGTCGTCTGCTTTCTTTCAATAATCGGCTGCACCTTCAGACGCTGCTCCCGACGCCATCTATCAATACGAACGCCAAACACACCCCACTACTGGGCTTGGTTGTCTTTGTCGTCGCGCTTCGTAGACCCTGGCAAGTTTTTTGGCCCTATTTTTTACAAAGAAAAAGAACTACGCTTTGCAATTTTACAAGAAAAAACCGACCTGTGAAGTATCCCTTTGACGAAAAGTTGATTGCTACGTGCAGGCGTCGATTTTTACGGTCCATTTTAGATCTAGCCTGGTGACTTGGACCACCCCATATATTAAAAACAAAAGTGGACCGAGAACGCTTCCTGCGGTGCCCCGGAGTAAACAGGTAGGGCCTCTGAGTATGTACAGTCGGGGACAAAAGTATCCAGGACCCGCGAGCTGCAACTGAAACGCATTGCTCTGCCATCTGCCGGCGGGCCGCCTGGTTTCGATATCACAGAAAAGCGCATGCGCGTCCTACTGTGCCTGCCAACATGTGCGTATTCCCGCTCTTCTGCGGCGCGGCGCCTAACTCGGAATCGGGCACGTGGTAGCGCCTCGGAGATAGCGCTTACTGACATTACACCTATAAAGCAAGAAGTCACGGCAGCTCAACTGAGCGATAACCTGAACTGGTTATAAAGCAAGGTACGCTGACACGGCGAAATGCGGCGCAATGCCCCAGGCGGTATCTCGAGTTTTGGATTGTGCAGCAGACGCTCGTCAGCCGCCAGCGCTATCTCCGAGGCGGTACCACGCGCCCGATTCCGAGTTAGGCGCTGTGCCGCAGAAGAGCGGGAAAACACGCATGTTTGCAGGCAGAGTAGGACGCGCATGCGCTTTTGTGTGATCTCGAAACCAGGCGACCCGCCGGCAAGATGGCAGAGCAATGCGTTTCAGCCGCAGATCGCACGTCCTGGGGACTTTTGTCCCCGACTGTACCATTTATGTCAACGTACTGCGTCCGCTTGGATAAGTAAGCTCTATCCACTGAACCAGTTTTGAAGGAAGGCCGATTTGTTCTAGTTCAAAAATCAATTTATGATGGGGTACCCTATCAAACGCCTTACTGAAATTCAGGAATACAACGTCAATTTGTCCTGCCCTGTCAAGGATTGAACTAACAGTGTGAATAGTGGTTAGCAACTGAGTCACTGTTGATAACCCCCTCCTAAAACCATGCTGAAATTCTGCGATAATGTTATGATCTTTCAAAAATTCGTTAATATAACTTGCAACGATATGCTTCATTACTTTACATGGGACGGATGTGAGCAATATAGGACGATAATTTGAAACACACAATCGATCACCCTTCTTAAAGATCGGGAAAACACGTGGTAAACGCCAGTCTAGGGGAAGGCAACTATTAGAAAACGAATTTCGAAATATTAAAATAAAAAAACCTTGATAATACCTTGGCGGATAAGGAAGGCATTTGATATTTTATCAGGACCACTGGATGACTTTGGTTTTAGATTCAGTAGCACGTTAAAATAAAAACACCCTGAATGGATATAAAATCTTCGTCTAGAAAACCACGAAAATCAGTAGAAACCGACATTTTATCAAACGGAAAAAAACACTGACTGGAAATACTGATTGAAAGATTGCGCAATCTCGGTATCGTTCACGGTTAAGGCGTCATCTATCTTAAGTTGCTGAACCGATATTTTAGTATCGGAAAGGTATCGAAAAAAACATATGGGGTTCACTTCTTATAAAACTGAATAGCGTATTTGAAAAAAAAAAGTCTCTAGTTTTGCAAACCTCAGATGCAATCCTTACCCGTGCTTCTTCACTGCGGACATCGTCACGAGGTTTCCCTCCCTTTAATCTTTGAAGTCGACGCCTCAATTGTTTTATATGTCTGTTGACCAAAGGATTTGGCCTTTCTGGTCGCATAATTTTATCTAGAATACATTTAGTTATGCAGTAATTAACGATTGATTTAAATCTTTCCCAAAGTTCATTAACGCCGGACCCCACGCAAAAGTCGATGTGAAATTCTAAGTCATCAAGAACGCTTTCGTAGTTTGCTTTTGAATAATCTTTCACAAATTTGACCTGGAGAGGTCGTGCTACAGATCGCTCCACAGCGCAAGAAAAGGCCACCAAATTATGATCTGAAATACCTTCCTGATTAGCAACATGAAAGTCTGGCAAATTGTTGCTGACAACCATGAGATCTAAGATTGAAAATGAAGAACCCTCTTCACGCGTAAATGACTTAACTATTTGTGAAAGTTCGAAGGAAACCATCATACCAAGAATAATTTCGGATGACTGTGAATGGCCATTTGGGGTATCAACCCAATTTATATCGGGAAGATTGAAGTCCCCAGCGATGATTAGTTTGTTATTTTGAAACAGTAAACATGATCATACAGTTTGTACAAAAAATTGATACTTGCTGACTGAGGTCTGTATACAGCAAACAAAACAATCGTATTACCCCAACGGTTTAATTTCAAACAAGGCTTTCGTAAAAACTGATTTGGTCCAAAACAACAACTTCAACGTTGGATTTCGTAATAATAGCAACGCCACCCCCACTGGTGGGACGGTCGCGCCGATACATTTTATAAGATTGTGGAATTATTTCAGCATCAGTTACGCTGTCATTCAGCCAAGTTTCAGTGATGATGGCGACGTCAAATGTTTGCACAAGAATATCGGAATATGATAGATTGAAGTGGTAGCATGGAAAATTGTTTAAAACGAAAGTACCTCTGTTATGGCCATTTTTGTATATTAAATACATGAGCTTTAATGGGAGGGCGATCGTGACCAGCTAAGAGATGGCGCCGTCCTACGTTAGCAAAAATGTCTGGGTATGAATTCGCTACTTCTATTCCAATAATGGACAGTACAAAAAACCTAATTCCAACCGGCAGACAAGTCTGTCCGTTTTGAAAATCTTAACTAACCGGACAAGTGACAGTTACTTTTTCCAGTAACGGACAATTACTTTTCTTCTTTAAGTAATCAAGTAATCTAATTGAAGACTTTTCGACCAAGCCCAAGAGTAATTGGAAATGGAATTGATTACTTTATTCTAGCAACGCGTACAAAGACTGCTGTATTTACACTGCACATCAAGCTCCCCCCTCCCCTTTTTTCATTTCATTTTAGGTGGGAGAAAACCAGACTTTCTGCGGGCTGTCGTCGTTCCTGTGAAACATAACAGCAAGTGCTACGACCGGGACATAGACTTTTCGTTCGTCAGCCATGTTTTGCGCTGGTGTCCCCGGACGAGACTCCTGCAAGGTAGGCTGGTTTCTAGCTGTAATCAAGTACCGCCGTTAATTACTATGCGTAGCCACGACCAGCTTAACAAATGCAAGCCGTGACTTGTAATGTTCACGTTTCCTGCCTCGTGATTCCTTTTGGGTGATCTCAGGCTGATGCCGCTATCTGATCGGCTACAAAGAATATAAGCCACCACACCGCATTTCTTATACTCTCAGTAGCTATAGTACATACTGTATTAACAAAAAAGCGTTAAGAGAATATCAAATTTAGCGCTACAAACAAAAAGGGAAAATGAGAGAGTCAGTACGTAAATAGTGAATGGAATAGATTCCAGGTAGGGTAAACAGAGAGAATACTAATAATTATCTGAATGTTGCGGTCCAGAATTGAGTGCACTATCTCACTATACTTCGTTTCAGCTTAAGTCCAGACGCAGCCTACGCTACGAGTTAACGGAACCAATCCAGCGGCTGTCAAAAGCGCAAGTCATTGGGCCATTTTTGTTTATAAATAAAGGACGGCAACCAACCAAATCCTAATGAATAGAGAACCTACGTTTCTAGGCCTACGCGGCTATTCTTCAGGGGTGACTATGGCGATGGCCGTTGAGGAGCGGTATTTTTTCGATCTTCTTTCAGCGATATGGCGGAGCTCGTCTGACATAGACTGTTGTTCATGATTGGTTCAGCTTATGATAGAACACGTAGAGAAACATGACGAACACCAGGATGACCCGCTTTTGACGTTGCCTGATTGAAACCATCAGCTCGTAGCGTCGGCTATGTTTGGACTTAAAGGAGCGCTCGAGCGGTTTTGTAGTGTAGAAGCTTGCTTTTGATGTCATATTGTTTGTTTGGTGTTTTGTGAATAAAAATGACAATTTCTAGATGGCAAGACGTCCTAGTAAACTCGGAACAATCTAAATTCGTACAAAGATGCGGTTCTCCTATTTCTCCCGCCCGTGGCTTTCACAGCACTGCGCACAACTATACACCTACTCTACTTTGTTACGTCACGCCGCAGTGGTGGCGCTTCGGGCGCACTTCCGGCCCTGGGTGCGGGCGGAAGTCGCCATGCGGGCAGTGCATCTGCTGTTTGTGTTTTGAAAGAAACCAGACTAAAACCTGCCTTCTCGCCAAAACGCCGCGACTGGGGCTAGACCAAAAGAGTCGGAAAAAGTATCAAGAGCAGTTTTCACTAGTTTGCTCTAGCCCGCCCAGTTCGTCCGAGAACGTGGGTAGGGCCACGAAAAGGAAAACGAGACGCCGTCGAGCCACGACAGCTTGCGTGTGAAGCGGGTTGATCTTAACGGAAACTCGTGGTCGTCAATTTTTGCTTTTTGCCAACATGAATTCGAAAAAACCGTCAAGTAGCTTGGAGCACCGGCAGAACACGTAGTGCGTTTTCACGTTCATACGGTCGTCTGATCGTTCAAACTGTCATTTGCTTCTTTCAAACTCGTCTGCTTGTTCAAACTGCCGTCTGTTCGTTGAAACGACAACCGCCCTTAGACAACAGGCTGACGAGGTAATTTCGATAAGAATTATGTGCAGGCCGAAAAAGATTTACATTTAAAGAATGTTTAGAGTAATAGGCTCGGTGTAAACAATAGACACAAGGGCTGCATTCACAATAGATACAAGAGGCTGCATTCACCATGTTTTGTTATATATAACCGCTGCGCGAAATGCTCACGCATTTGTTCGAGAATCAGCGTGGCGACCGCAGCGATTTTGGTTGATTTGTTTATAAATGGTGATTCGAAGCATTTGACAACAAAACGAAGATGATGACATTGCCCATCGTGTTTCGAACGCCTATTTGCTTTGATTGTTTTTCTAGGTGCGCGTAAAAGAGTACTCTTGTGGCACACCAGAGAAAAGCCAAACTTCGACATGCCTCTGGACTTTCTCTGGCACTTTGGCACACATTTGGCACTCTAGTGGCTAACCAGAGAAAAGCTTAACTTTGGCACGCCATCGAATCCCCCGATCAGGGTTTGCTTTGGCAGCTATGGCTCGAGCGTGGCACTTGATTTGGCAGTCTTGTGGCTGAACAAAGAGAAACCAAACTTTGGAAATCCTAAGGTTCACCCAACTAAGTTAGCAATTGTTCGGCACTAAAAAACGCCATGGAGAAAAACCCAAGTATAGTGTGGATTACGCCTAAAAACAATAGAAGAAAAAGATGAGTAACACAGGACAGGGTGTAATTTTCAACTGAAATATAATAGAGTGCATACCTTATAAAAAAAGGTGTAGTCTTATACTCATTTGTCCCATATAATGCATCCCAAGATTTAAGTTCGACGTACAGTGCACTGCCGTCGAACTGACGGCCCCAACTTTTACGAGGGGCTTGCTAATGGTGCGATATAACATATTAAACAGCTAAAATACGTATCAAAGGCTCCAAAAAAAAAAAAGAACACTCAGGTTTTACAGTAAAGCCAAGAAAACCTCGATTAATATTTTCTTGTGAAGATGGCAACACTTAGATTTTCTGTATTATTAAGTTGAACCACTGGGCTATCAAGCCGCTCGTGAAAGTTGGCACCTTCGGTTTGACGTCAGTGCACTGTACGTCAACTGAAGTTTTTGGACTGTATTGTATGGGACAAAAGGTGTAAGCTCCACACCATATTTTTCTGAATGTGTATATATATTTTTAATGTTTATTTAATGTGTATTAATGTGTATATTAATATGGAATTTTTATAAGTGTATTGTAATAAACTTCAGTTAAAAGTTACGTCCTGTCCAGTGTGCCACTCATCTTTATGTCCTTGTTTCTTTATGCGTAATCCACAGTATGAATCATCACCAACTAACACAAGTCGCAGTCCTATTTATAGGCCCAAGTTAGCCCCTTACGGTTGCCACACCTTTGCCAGGTTAGGTGTTTCTCTGGCTTGTTACCTGAGTGTACGATTATCGGCGGAGGAGAAAGAGAGAGCGATCGCAACAGGAGACTCCTTCCGCCATCGAATAAGAATGGGTGGACAGATTTCTTCACAATTCTCACCAAGTTCTTTTTCACTGTGCCTAGGATGACTCCGGTGGTCCAGCCATGCAGCATGAAGAGGGCCGGACAGTGCAGGTTGGAATAGTATCATTCGGTACGGGCTGCGCAAGGGATCACGGATATTACACTCGGGTGTCGAGCTACATAAATTGGATTGAACAGTTCACAGGGTACCTACAGTCTGCTGACGTCTAGAAAACACTTCTTGAATAAAATATAATTTCTCGGGTTATTTCCACGCTTATTCGAATAGACCGATCTCACTACGCGTTCTACTCATGCGTGGCACCGCCATAACTGTGGTTCACAGGAAACAGGCGCCAGTGTACAAGATGGCTCGTGCCGTTTAGTGCTCGACTCGCTCAGAGCTCCAGCGGGGTTGTAGCGCGTGCAGAAAGACTACCATTCCCATGATCCATGCCGGCCTCGGCGGTACAACGAAGCTAACTGGTGAGATTGGTCAATTGAAACCGGGCCGACATTCGTGAGTTTTAGTACACCGTATGCTCCGGAAAGCGGGCTCAACAAGCGCGTGCTGAAGCTCATGCTGTCAAAGCGACGGCACGATGGGAGAGGTCACGACACTGATAGCGTATTCAACGAAACTTCAGCACCGTAGCTTTTCCTCTGTCCGGAGCAGAGAGAAGGCAGATGTCGGCCGTGAACACCTCAATCATTAGAACGCGCATTGCAGCTTATTTTTGCTTCTTTTTTTGAAATAAATATCTTTCGAGGTATTTCTTCTCGGCTTTCTCGAAGGCTAAGTCCGCGTTCGTCAAGAACAGGCGAATTCTCGCAAGCCGTAGAAAAGGTAAGACAGCAATTACTTGGCTTAGCAAACGACGCTGGCGTTCGGCGCCTGAACGCCTTACCCTGATGCAACTCCTCCTTCTGCGCAAGGTGAGTACGAAGATCTTACTTGCTTTGCTTGGACAGAGACAGGGGTAGACAAAGCAGCTAACCTATGCGTCTACACTTTATTATTAAGGCGAAATCCCTATATGTCTCAACGTTCAGTCGACCTTCCAAGTCCTTGAGCGAAAACACGTCGTCGACCCGAAAGGTAAGTAAGGCACATCGCCGACACCAAAGGTACGAACACACGTCGGCGACACGAAAGGTATGAAAACCGGTGTCACGATAAGTACAAAAACGTTTACGTGACATCTGCGAATTTTAGTATTCCTCCGAATAGACTTTTCGCTCTTGTCCCTCGGCTGGCGTCGAACCAGCCACCTTTCGGCCAGTAGTCCGACGCGTACCGCCACATCCGGAAATCAAGTGTCCGTCTTTAATGTATCGGCGCTTGGGGTTTCGCCTTTAAATCGTCTTAAGGATAACATAAGAGACCCTTCGTATGTTTTCTAATCAGAGCTCGGCAGTGTAACATCACCGAACGGTCTGCTCCAAAAACCGACCAGATTGCGCGCCGTATTGTTTGAGATCAAAGGAGACGACAATATGCCGGTTTGCTGACGACCAGAGACATAGACCACTGATAATAGAGAGCTTTAATAAATCGTTCCCATACCTCCGCTACCCCTGATAACGATACCCGATAACGTTGCAGTTCATGCGCAAAGGCGGCGGCGTAGTATACGGTACAGTTATCGGAGTCATCGATACCCGATAACGATACGATGCATGCGCAAAGGAGGCTTCATAGTATATGGTATCGTTATCGGAGTCATCGGATCGATCTATTAAAAGTCTCTCATGAATCGAGATGTCGCGACATACGGCGCTGTTGCTGAAACGTTTAGGAAGTTTGAGCTCTTCAAAAACTTCCAGCTGCTTTTCTCATCTCAACCAGAGTGTCGAAGGCAAATATATATATTTTATTTTATTTGAATAAAGATAGCGCGATGGAACTCGTTTTTAAGTTTTTATGTTAAAAGCTGGGAGCTTCCTCTACAGTCAATATTATACCAGTGAAATCAGATAGTTTTGCGAGATTTATTTACAGTGCTGCACAAAACCAACGAATTCCTAAAAACGTAGGCCTCAGACTACGAGCGCGCGCCACGGCGGCGGCGATAGGAACCACCCTTACAAAACGTTGACCGGTTACACAATCAACAGCTACCACAGTCCGGCTTTATTCTTCGTTTCCCTTTAAGTCAAGGACGCTACCGACGCTAGGAGCTGATGAGAGGTACCAGACAGCATGAAAAAACGTCATCATGGTGTTAGTCACGTTTCTGCGCGTGTTCTACCGTCGCTACACCAAGCATAAACAGAAGAAGGTCCATTGACCTACACTTTCTACGCTGCTTGCCGGGTCCCATTAGCTCGTAGCGTGGGCTGCGCCTGAGCTTGAGCAGAAACGATGCATAGACGCTTTAAAGCAGCTGTGCATGGGCGCCCCCTTTACCAACATTCAGTATTTGCTTCCTCCCATTACGTTTACGTCACTTCATCGTTATTGTAGCGGGCCAGGTTATGACCATTTTAGATCCCACTTCGTCCTTCTCCCCAGCATTGGTCTTAGTGGAGGCTCGTCAAGGCCCGTTTTAGTGACTCGGCATCTCGGTAAGACAAGAGAAGGTCAGCAATGGCGGCTCTCATCTGGCGCGTGTTAGTCTAGAGTCACACGAAGGTTAATAAACGCAGGGCCTGAAGTCCCAAATATATTTAGTATCGCTACGCACGCAATGGTAGTAGTAGTAGTAGTAATAGTATTAATATTGATGAAAATAATATTAATACTAGTAATAATAATAATATTTATCGGAACCTGTCTGTATCGAGTTCGCTTGTCGCGTTGGTCGAAGCTTGCAAGGTGTTGTAGGACCAGACACAGCACTCAAATGAAGTACATTCGTGTACAGTTTCACGACCAGAGATACAAAAACACACACACATACATAGTACACATATTGATTGCATTGTGGGATCAGAACGCAGTTTCACAATTCACGTCGTACTAAAGAGTTCTTGCAATGTGAGGTAAAAAAAGAAGTAAAAAGGACATTCGCACGCACAGACACATGGAGATAAAAAAGAAGTACGCAGTTGGCTTCGAGGCGGAGACGAAGTGTCAAAGTTGGCATATATGCCCACTTTAGAACATAAGAGCATGCTCTTACACAATCATTTGTCCTAATCATTGTAAGATGCGTTAGATTGTGGTCAAATCCCTTTGTTGTTATAAATTTGCTTGTCACTTATGGTGTAGACTATTAGTAATGCTAGATAATACCTAACATTTTTTTTTCAAATTCCTTCTCGTACTAGCTTTGAGTATACATTCTGGAAGCTTATTGAAAATGAAAGGCCCATAAAGTGAACGTTCTCGCGTACCATAAGGCGTAAAACATCGAGGAATCACAAAATGAGCCGTTTGACGAAGGTTTCTATTAGAAACAAATGGGATATTTAATATCATCACACCAAAAAGTGGTTAATCACGACAGTTTGCAGAAGAAGGGAATGAATATTTGGCAGTTGTAGAGCTTTGAAAACATCTACTTGTGATGAAAATTCGATTCGGTACCCAACACTCTTCAATAGACTCTTTAAAATACGAATGATCTTGCATTGCCACAGCTCTTCACAATTACCGAACAAAGTAGTACCGTACCTTATTATTTATTTCATTCAATTGTTCATTTTAAGGGCTCATGAACGGCGAGTAGCCCAAGTAATGATGCACAGAGTAAAAGGAACACACACAAGAAATCCATGGCAAGTGCAACAGTGAATATCTATTATGAAGGAACAGGTAAATAATAATAATAATACACAATCAATCAATATATAAATTTTATTGGGTCTCCAGGAACAACCATTTGGTCTTGGTACTGGCACACCGGACATTTAAGCACTTAAAAACAAGGAGCACAGTCACATTACAAGATATAACATGAAAATTATAACCAGAAAACACACGCAACCATCAGAATCAGCGACACATGAAATCAGAAGGTGAATATTTATGTTGGAAATTCTTACGTTGGTGCGCCGTGAAGATGATGTGTATAGTAGGAGAGTACATGACGCAGAAAGAAGAAAAAGTATGTGTAAACTAGCAAAGTTTCTTGCAAATATTAGTGGCCATGTAGCCTTTATACCATTTGTAATCATCATAAAGTAGTTCAAAAGTGATAGTAAAATGTCGTTACATGAGCTTCAAGAGTAAAACAACGTGCAGACAAACTCACAAGAAAAGACAAAAATATGGTCCGTCTGAGATTCACTGTAACATCTTAGTACCTTTTCAGCTTTGACTTAATTAGAAGAGATTGTTGATTGAATGGTCGAAATCTTTTCGGGTGGAGTATAATATGTCCAGTTTATCAGCGTGTCTGTTGTAACAGCCCAATGACCTGGGAATTGGACACAAAATGACTAAATTCTCTAGATGTATAAAAAGGTGAATTGAGTCTTGTAGGTACCCCAGGGATTTTAATATTCACTTCAGATAAGAGACTAGGGGAGTCAATTAAGCTGTGAACGGTTTTAAATAAAAATACCAAATCCGCTTTTTTTTTTCCGTCAATGTAGGTCAGGTAATTCAACACGTTCTAAAAGTGTTCATAATCCAAAGTTTGCTCATCTCTTGCCAAATAGCGATATTTAAAAATGGAGATGAATTTGTGCTGCACCCGTTCAAATATCAGTGAATTGGTTTTACAGATCCCGTTCCACACCACCGACGCATTGTCTAGCTGCAAGCGGTACAGTGAGTAATAAAGGGTTAAAAACGTGCGTGGATTGTTGAATTCTCTAGTCAGGCGACACAGAAAGTCAAAGCACTCGTAACTATGCGCAAATCAATTTGCCCACGTGAACATCAATGTGTAACAATAACACAGTGAAAAAAATAAACTCACCAAAAACAAGAATATACAAAACTGTACAACAGAACTACATCAAAAAATTGCTCAACAGTTTTTTTTAATTTCCTCTTAGCAGTAGTTTCAGAAATGTAGCGCGGAAGTCTGTTAAATATATATGGTACATAGTAAAACGATCTCGCTTAACATATCTTGTATAACACCGGGGAGTTATAAAACGATCTGAGCCACGCAGATATATGCGGACAGAAGGGAATGTTTTAAATCATTAGGCAAAAAAAATGAGAGGGCACAACCCATTGAAGATCGAGCGAACGAAAATCGTTGCCACTGTAAAGCCCTCGAAGATGTCTGCTCCTAATGAAAGATCGAGCTGATAACCGATGCTTTTAGAAAACATTTAAGAATTCGGTCAATTTTAGTTTTCCAAGCTTCTGTGCAGTTACCAAACAATGTGCTAGCACATCTGAGTATACTATAAACAAGAGCATCAGCATCCGATTTTTTACAGCAATTGGCGTTAATGTCCTATTGTTGTGAAGTAAGCAGCCGACACTTCGAAGCTTTCCAGATACATACGATAAATGCGTTGTCCGTGATAGATCTTAATCAAAGGATATTCCTCAGGTACTTCACAGACTCAACGTATTTCGGTGGAGCACCGGTACAGTCCTGGCAGTCGGATGTGTGTAAACAAAAGATTTGTACAAATTTACTCAGCGGTTAGCGGATTCCTGAGGCGGACGAGTCTGGTTTTAAAAGCGTTGACCGTAATAAAACTCGTAGAACCAGTCAATTAGTCGCGTGGCGTCGTGTTTCAAAACGCGTAGAGTTTCGCAGGTCATTAACGTGACTGAAACAAGTAAGGTATCTTCAGCATACTGGTAAATTTAGCAACTATTAATAAGCCTTGTTGAGATGCCATTAAAAAAAAGATTGATTAAAAGATTCAACAAAATCGATCCCTGTGGCACTCCAGCTTTCATCACAACCAGATCACTTTTGAAGTTAACCATAAATACAATTGGAAAGCGGTCAAGAAATGACATTTTTGAAGAAAGAGAAAAATGGTTCACGGAAGCCGTAGTTTGTAGTTTAAAAAGTACTTTGTGACTGAGCGTGTGAAAGGCCTTTGCAACATCCAGAAATATATCACATGAATATAAGTTTTGTTGAAAAGTTCGGTGTAAGAGGATCAGAAAAATCTAGAAGCTGAGGCTGGGCGCCCTTTCCAGTGACAAAACCATATTGGTTCTGGCGACAGCAGGTTCGAATTTTCAGCCGAAGCTGGACATCACAATATAGAGATGCTTTTTCAAATTTCCCCAATCCTGATTGGACAACGGATTGCAAGATCGGAACCCAAAGTGCCGTTTAAAAGAGTCAAGGAGATATTTTGGAATTCCGCGTTCCCTTAAAAGAGGCAATCAACTTCCATGTTTCGCGTGCATTTGATCTTGATTCACAAAACCCTGGAAAGTAACGTCGTTTAACAGACCCAAGAATCGCATTGACTTTGATCCGAGCACTTTGAAATTGTGCTCTTATTTGTACAGTGCTTTGGTGCTTGACGAATACGTAAGCCACAACACATCCCTTTTCCTAATTAATGATCCCTACATTAATAAAGTTTTTTCTCCTGTGCGCCTGTTCAAAGCCGACGATTGTGTCATTTACCGATCCCATTCTTTTACATCATGATCATCAAGGATCTCCAGGAAGACCTTGAGTATGTAATTCATTGGTGTGAAAAATGGCAGAGGCCATTAAACTTTAATAAATGTAGATCCCTACTTCATTTTCCTGTCGGTAAATTGTGCCACACCATTTCGTATTACCCTCACTAACACTCAAGTAATAGCGCGCTCATATTTTAAAAAACCTAGAAGTTCATCTCCCACCTCTGACCCATATGATGGACTACTGATATAACTTCTTATTTCTGATACTAACCGTCCTCTCGGATATTTGCAGCCGTAATCTCAAACTTGGTACACTCCTCCGTCAACACGACTAGCGTATACTACTCTTATAAGATAGAAGTTAGAATCCGCCTCATCTATATGGTGACCATAGCAGTCCTACCTCGCAGATAATCTAGAATCTGTCCAAAACAAAGCCCTTCGATTTATTTATAACAACCACTCACCCTGGGCCTATATTAGCATATCAGGATTACGCCAATCAGCTAACATTCATTCACTTTCCTTCGCCGCCGGGTATCACGCCTTTCTCTCCTCAATCGAATTTTTTATCACAATAGCCACCTCAACGAATCACTGCTATCACCTCCCCATCGTAATTTCCCGCCTCTAGATCACCTACTAAATTATGTACAATTCGATCATCAACTGTTTCTCACCAGACACTACCGTTGGCCATCGAGGATTGGAATTCACTACGTCACAACATCGTTCCTGTTAATGATACTACTAAATTTGTTGAAGCCATTACCCTATTTTTATCTAACATAGCTAGCTAGCTTACAGTGTTATTGTTATTTCCGGCATAACTATGTCAAAAGAAGAAGACGAGCCTCGTCTTCTTCTGCGATAATCAGATAGTGTGCCTGCCAGCGCATGTGGAGACATTCGGTCACACCGCCATCAAGATCGGCAGTTGTGAGCGACCAGAGTAAAGCTACTCGTTGGCTTTCAGTAAGCGGCTCCTGATTACTTCACACATAAAAGTCATAATTGTGTTTACTGTTCTATCTCTTTTTTCTTCTATTGCCACCCTTTGTATAATTCCCCACGGCCCTCAACGAAAATAAATGATGATGATGATGATGTCAGCATTAAACAAGGACTTATCAGATCGTCGCTTGAAATTTATATATATATTTTAGGTACAGTAAAATAATTGAAAATCCTCAGCGAAGGCACTGTAAACGTGGGGGGGGGGGGGTTCAACTGTCATGAGAAATTCATTCAAGAGGCAGCTATCAAAGCATAAAATTGGACTATATCCATATTTGAGGCACACGAAAAATTGCGCCTTTTTACCTGCTCCTCACCTATATGGACATCCAGAGGCAGCCTGTGAAGTAACCATCGGAAATTGTTTTGAGTAATTACGGCAGATTTCACTGATATATCAGGGGCCCGAATATTTATGTGATCAATGCTGGAAGTGACTAGCCGTACGTCCAAAAGCTATTCTCTATTAGGCAGGGTTATAGTATCATCAATGTCATATTTTGATACTAGTGTAAAATAGTCGCAGATTATCGATTTGTTTGGTTTAAAAGTATCAACATTTCAATCGCCTACCACGCCGAAATACTCTTCCGGAGTGAACCTTGCTTAGCACTACATCTAGCGCCGTATGAAAGCGCCAAACGTTTTTTGAAGAAGGCCTGTACACCGCTTTGCAGAACTATGGAGACGCCAGAGAGGGAAATATAAACAGCTAATGATTCAGCTTGAGCCAGAGATATGTTATGATTTAAAAGTAACCCCTTATTTTTAACATATATTTCAAGACCAGCGCCTCTAGCATGGTCACGAGTGTGAAATGATTCTGTGTAACTATTTCAATCAGGTTGATTAAATTAAAAAGAAGATACACCAATTTCATTTTAAAAAAAAAATCTACCGACCCGTTTTGGTTGCTTATTAGAGCACGGAACTCGTCCCAGTGTTTTCGTTGTCTTCTGATATTTACATGTAATAATAGTGAAAGAGTTATCAGAAACAATTCCCAAAAGCTGGTCAAAATAATACAAAATTGTGACAGACAAAGAAGCGGTCATGATTTACATCAGCTGCACTAGGTCTTTTTTTGTGTGTTTGCGCGTACCACTGGGTAGCATTCGATTTTCTTTGTGTAATTCTTATAGTTCTTAGTCTACACATACCGGTATCCATTTTTCTCGCCCTTAGTTCTCGCGAGTTCCAAAGAAGCTCTTTATTCGCTGGTGTAAGGTTGTCATTGAAGAAAAAGTTTGGGGGACTTTCAGACTGACATAGCTTGCGTAGCCTTTCAGCTGCAATCATCCAAGAGGTCTTTATCCTAACAGAGGTGAAATTAATCAGAGCAGTGGAAAGTAAGTATTTTCTTCTGTTCTTTTTTTTCTTGTGAGGCGATGAATTGTTAGGATGTCCGAAGACTGAGGTGTCGGAAGTTTAAGCTTTTGAGTCAAATCGTTCATGACTTGCATCAAATCCTCACCATGAACAAAGGGAAGACCTGGAAGCTCTATGTTGCAACGGCGACTGTACTGATGAGTGTCATTGAGCGTCTTTTTAGTTCCTCAATTCTTTCAGCTTGCTGTTCCGTTGTTGCTTTGAATATATGTACACCTCTTGTTGTGGACCCTTCACAGATTCCTCATTCGGCATTGCCAGAGCAAGCACGGAATCGTACTTGAAAGTGAAGAAATCAACGATCGTTTGTAATCCTTCAACTGTGCTGCGCAGTTCATCGACGGCTAGTTTTAAAGCCAGCAACTGATCAACCTTAGATGGTATGGGCAGAAGGGTGTCAACACTAGTCTTCAACAAGAGAAGTTGATTAAGCGTTGCACTGGTCGAAGCCAGCTGACCGGTGGCTGAAGCGTAATCTACAAGCCCCTGTCTGCCCACGTCGGCGTTGCTGGAATTCTCGAATGAAGAGTAGCTGAAACTGTTTGCATCTCGCCGGATCGGATCTCGCCGGTACGGCAAGTTGGCCATTTCCTTCTTTCTCGTCTAGCAGCACCCATTCCTGCAAACGTCCCATTCGCCACACGGGAGTAAGGCTTACCGAGATGGCAACCGTTCCGACAAGACGCGCATGTTGAAAACCTTCCGTTCGATGGCGTGTGAACGCATTTGATACAATTTAATATTTTGGGCAGGGTAGGTATGCAACTATAACATAACCATGACAAAAAAAACGCAATCGATGTTTTGTGGCCCAAAGTGCACAATTGAAAGAAAAGCGACCTTTCGTGTCACGTGCGCCCAATGCAGCGCTTAGCGCGTGGCGACAATTCGTCACGGCCACTCCATGCTCATTCCACGTGACTGTATTGTGCTGGAGTCAAGCGTTGTGCCACACCCGTGAGTCTGTGCGGCACGGAGGTTCAGTCGTAGAAAACAGTACATGTTGTCCTGAGGACCACGATGACATTGTCATGCGTCTTGGAGAAGGTTGCCGCACTTATCGTTGTTATTTATTATGTCTTTAGTCGATCTGGGTAGAAGAGCGTACCCAAGAAAGTAGGCGTAGAGCTGGCGGTGCCAAAACCAGTCGACCGGGTAATGTTATGGGATCTTCCTGGAAGCCGACAGTCGAATGAGGCGATGGAGGTCGTGTTAGGAGCAATAACCGTGCCCATGGTGACGCAGGGCTTGACTTGCGTCTCGGATGGCTTGTCCGTTGTTGATAAGCTTAAAATTTAATAATATTCATAATGATCAATAAATCAATCAATCAACAACACACAGCAACAAGAACAATAATAAGAATAATAACAACAATAACAATAACAACAATAACAGCAACTATAACAACAACAAACAACAACAATAACGATAATAATAATAATAATAATAATAATAATAATAATAATAATAATATTAATAATAGTTTATTGCTACCAGCAAAGAAAACGTTTAGTATTGCAGATGCATCAAAGCCAACAGGAGGCTTGTGCGACTCCATCCTCCAATAAAAATATATGTAGCTGTTGTAGCTACGGAAAATACAATATTATAAAACAAAAAAAGAGAAATTTTAACACACTTCCATGAAGTTAGTCACTCTGGTTATAAAATGAATATTTTGCGCGACAAATATTTTGCACACACTAAAACAGAAATGAAGAGCATTGTCGAAGCAAAATGCAATACCACAAAACTGAAAAATATGCAAAAAAAAGAAGAAAATCACGAAAGGAGTTTTTTGTTAAAACGTCATACAAACAGCAGGATAGCGTTAATGTTCCAGAAAAGCAGGCGTTTAAAAGTGGCACACTATACTTAGCAAAATGCGTCTACAATATAAACAGAATACAGACCGAAACCAATCGTTCCCTATTTAAACGAAATTTAAGCCTTTTCTTGTCTTACCAAAGGCCGAGCCACTAAAACGGGCGTTGACGAGCCTCCACAATGACCAATACTGGAGAGAAGGACGCAGTGGAATCTAAAATAGTCACCACCTGGCCTGCTACATTAATCATGAAATGAAGTGAACGGAATAAGATGAAATAAATACTCAGGGTTGGTAATGACGGCGCCTATGCACAGCCGCTTTAAAGCGTCTATACATCATTTCGGATCAAGTTCAGGCGCAGTCGACGCTGCGAGCTAATGGGACCAAGCAAGCAGCGTCAAAAGCGCAGATCAGTGGACCTTGTCTGTTTATGCTTGGTATAGCATTGATAAAACACGCACAGAAACATGACTGACACCATGAAGATGTACTTTTGACGCTATCTGGTAACTTTCATGAGCCCCAGCGTCGGCTGCGTCGTGTATTTAAGGGGAAACAAAGTATAAAGCAGGATGCTGGTAGCTGTTGATTAGGTAACCGGTCAACGTTGGGTAAGTGTGGTTCCTATCGCCGCCGCCGTGGCGCGCGCTCGTAGTCCGAGGCCTATGCTTTTACGCTTTGTGCAGCGCTGTAATTAAAACTTGCACAACCTGTTGATTTCAGTGGTGCAGTACTCATTGTAGAGGAAGCTCCTAGCTTTGAATATACAAATTTAAAACGAGTTCCATCGCGCTAACTTCATTCATAAAAAATTAAATAAGATATATCTATTTACCATCGACACACTGGTTGAGGTGAGAAAAGCGGATGGAAGTTTTTGAAGAGCTCAAACCACTTTTTCAGCAACAGCGCCGTATATCGTGACATCTCGATTCATGAGAGATCCGATGACTCCGATAACGATACCATATACTACGAAGCCTCCTTTGCGCATGAATCGTATCGTTATCGGGTATCATTATTGGGGGTAACGGAGGTATCACAACGATCTACTAAAACTCTCTATTATCAGCGGTCTATGTCTTTGGTCTTGAACAAACCGTCATTTCGTCGTCTTCTTTGATCTTGAGCACTACGGCGCGCAATTTCGTCGGCTGCTTTGAGCAGAGGGTTCGTTAAAGTCAGACTGCAGAGCTCTGATTAGAATAATAAAGAGTAGACTTAAATGTCAGCTGCTTTGTTCTACCCCTGTCTCCCTCCAAGCAGAGCGAGTAAGATCGTCGTCTTCACCTTGCGAAGAAGGAGCAGATGCGTCAGGGTCAGGCGTTCAGGCGCCGAACGCCAGCGTCGTCTGCTAATCCAAGCAATGGCTGTCTTACCTTTTCTACGGCTTCTAAAAATTCGCTTGTTCTTTACGAATGCGGACTCTGCCTTCGAGAGAGCAGAGAAAAATACTTCGAAAGGTATTTCGTCAACAAAAATACTGTCAGGAGCGTTCCAGTGAACGAGGAAGCCACGGCCGAAATCTGTCTTCAGCTCCGGACAGAAGAACAGCTGTGGATATGGAGTTTTGTTGAACACGTGATCAACCTCTCTCCCATTGCTTCCTCTTCTACCTCTCGCCCACTTGCGCGCCGCCTATTGACCGTATTCTAGAGCTACACTTTGGTAGCGGGAGATAGCGCCGTCACTTCGAAGCATGGCTTGAACATTGCTTCGAAGCATGGCCTGCTGGGCCCGCTTTTCGGGGCGTACAATGTACGTACTAAAACTCACTAATGTGGAACCGGCTTCAATAGACCAATCTCACCAGATAGTTTTGTTATGCGACCGAGGCCGGCATGAACTATGGGAATTGTAGTCTTTCTGCACGCGTGACAACCCCGCTTGAACTCTGAGTGAGTCGAGCACGACAGCGGACTCGTGCACTGGCGCCTGTTCCCTGTGAGCTCACAGTTATGGCGGCTAAACGCATGCGTAGAACGCGTAGTGAGATCTGATCTATTCGAATAAATGTGGAAGTAGCCCGAAGAATCTGCTCTTTATTCAGAAAGTACGTTCTAGACGTCGGCATACTGTAGTTACCCGATGAACTGTTCAATCCAGTTTATGTAGCTCGACACCCGAGTGTAATACCCGTGATCCTTCGCGCAGCCATCACCGTGTGATACTATTCCAACCTGCACTGTCCGTCCCTCTTCATGCTGCATGGCTGGACCGCCGGAGTCATCCTAGGCACAGTGAAAAAGAACGTGGTGAGAAATGTGATGAAATCTGTCCGCCCATTTTATATTCGATGGCGGAAGAAGCCCGCGTTGCTTCCATATCCCTAGTCAAACGATCGCTTTCTTTCTCTCCGGCGGTAATGTATACTCAGGTAACAAGCCAGAAAAATGTCGATCTTGGCAAAGGCGTGGCAAACGTAAGGGCCTAACTTGTGCTTATAAAGAGGACTGCGAGTTGGGCTAATTGGTGATGATTCATACTGTGGATTACGCATAAAAAATCGAGGACAAAAAAGGATGAGTGGTACACAGGACAGGACGTAATTTTCAAATGAAATTTATTAGAATACACATAAAATTACATATTAAATACACATAAATATATATATATATATATATATATATATATATTATATATATATATATATATATATATATATATATATATATATATACATATATATTTATGTGTATTTAATATGTAATCTCAGGAATATGGGGTCCAGTGCTTACTACTTTTGTCCCAAATGATACAGCCCGAGTCTTCAGCTAGACGAACAGCGCACTGATGTCGAACCGCGGATGCTAACCGTTCACGAGCGGCTTGATAGCCGAGTGATACAACTTATTAAAATAGCTAATGTACGTGTTACTGCCCAGAAAAAAAATTCATCCTTTTTTTTGTTGCTTTACTGTAAAACTTCAGCGTTTTTTTTGTGTGGTCTTTGATACGCACTTTATCTATTTATTATGTTATATCGCACCATTATCAAGCCAATCGTGAAAGTTGGGGCCGTCAGAGTAAGCCATTGTGCTGTACGTCGATCTTAAATCTTGCGGTGCATTATATGGGACAAATGAGTGTAAAACTGCTGTCCCAATATTCAACGGTTTTTTTCCTTGTTCTTTTCTGTTGGTGGAACGCGCACCTAGGCTTCGGTGTGGTTCTTGGTGGAACGCGAAGCAAGGCTTCGGCGGTATGGCTGGTTGAACGCCGAGCAATGCTTCGGCGGTGTTGGTGGTCGAACCCCGAGCAAGGCTCCGTCGGGATGGTTGGTGGGCCCCGAGCAAGTCGTTCACAATGTGCGGGTGCTTGTGAGTGAGCTGAGTGAGCGCCGTTTGGCACTGTGAGCATCCAAGTCACCACAACTTCTCGGCCGCGACCAGCGCCGCAAGGGACCGGACCACCACCGACATCTTGGGACACAGATTTAACTTTCCTCCTCCTCCGAACTGTTTGGCGTCTATGATCTGGCTTCTGTTCCTTTGGTGGCGCATTCGAGACTTTTGTGTTTTTCTTGTCGCGGTTACGTAGAGCGCAACGCTCGCAAGATATGTTCTATTCCTTTATTTCTTTATCTTTTGTTCCCACCGTGTGTGCAGTCCCGTGCACCTTTTCTTTACTTTTGAATTTCGTTGCTATTAAATAGTGTTCTTACCGCGAAGCACGACTCGCTCTCAATTCCTACCGCCTCTCAGGAAGTCCATCGCCAAGGTGTGGCCCTAGCACCTGGACAGTGGTCCAATTCAAGTTACAAGTTCATTTCTTTATGGAATTTTTGCGCCCGAACCTGTGACAACTAGACCCTTTAATAATGTGTGCATTCTAATATATTTCAGTTGAAATTAAATCCTGCCCTGTGTGCCACTCATCGTTTTCATCTATTTTCTTTTTTTAGACGTAATCCAGACTATACTTAGGTTTTGCTCCATGGCGTTTCTTAGTACGGAAGAACTTTACCTAACTATAGTCCTATTTGGGCGAACCTGAGGCATGCCAATGTCTGGTTTCTTTTTGATCTGCCACAGGACTGCCAAATCAAGTCCCACGCTCAAGCCGTAACTGCCGAAGCAAACCCCAATCTGGGGATTCGATGGCGTGCCAAAATTAGGCTTTTCTCTGGTTAGCCACAAGAGTGCCAAATGTGTGCCAAAAGTGTCATAGAAAGTCCGGAGGCATGTCGAAGTTTGGCTTTTCTCTGGTGTGCCCCAAGAATACACTTTCAGGAAATATATAAAAAAGAAAAGAAAACAGGCTTTCGAAACACGATGGTCAATGTCATCCTCTCCGTTTTGATGTCGAATGCTTCAAATTAACATTTAAAAAAAATGGACCAAAATCGCTGCTATCGCCACGCAGATTCTCGAACAAATGCGTGAGCGTTTCAGGCAGTGGTTATATATAACAAAGCATAATGAATGCAGCCTCTTGTATCTATTGTGAATACAGCCCTTGTGCCTATTGTTTACACCGAGCCTACTACTCTAAACTTCCTTTAAATGTAAGTCGTTTTAGTCGAATTACCTCGTCAGTCTGTGGTCTACGGCCGGTTGTCGTTTCAACGAACAGACGACAGTTTGAACAAGGAGACAAGTTTCAAAGACAAACGAAAGTTTGAAGGATGGGACAAACGTATGAACGCAAAAGTGCACTACGTGTTCTGCGGGTGGTGCGGACCACTTGACGATATTTCTGAATTCATTTTTTATTGTTGTCACAACAATAAAAAAAAAATAGATGACCACAAGACTCCGCTAAATTAACCCGCTTCACGCGCAAGTTGTCGTGGCTCGATAGCGTCTGATTTTCCCTTTTCGTTACCCTACCCACGTCTTCGGACGAACTGAGCGGGCAAAACAAACTAGTGAAAACTGATCTTGATACTTTTTCCGACGCTTTTGGTGTAGCCCTGAGAAGGCAGGTTTTAATTTGGCTTCTTCCGAAAAACAAGCGAAAAACGGCGAATGCACTGTTTCTATATATTGTCATTTTTATTCACAAAATACCAAACAAACAATATTCCATCAAAAACAAGCTTCTACACTACGAAACCACTTGAGCGCACCTTTAAGTCCAGACGTAGACGACGCTACGAGCTAATGGTTTCAATCAGGCAGTGTCAAAGGGCTTCTGGTTAAAATTTCGAACGAGACGAAATGTCCATCGAGTCAAAATATCAAATAGGCCACGTGACACCCATGTCAAAATGTCCATCGAGACGAAATGTCCATCGGGTCACAATGTCCATCAAGTCAAAATGTCCATCAAGACGAAATGTACAATCGGGTCATTATGGTCACGTCAAAGTGCTCAATCCTGGTTGAATGATCGCCCACTCCCCTCTGCACTGCCTTCGGGGACCCGGTTTAACACAAAAGGCGATAAATTTTTTCGTTTTCTCTCTTTCGTCGGCCAAGGTCAGCGGAGGCACGATTTTGTTCCAATGATTTCGCCCCACTGTCGGGGACACTGGGTCCGATCGGCCGGTAACCCCGTTTAACACAAAAGGCACTTTTCGGTACGACAACATTATACCTGTTTTGCGCACGGTGTGCCATCTGACTAATGTCACCAGTGACCAATTCTGACTCTGGTACAGTCATCTGTCCCTTTTATCAAGGGAAGGAAGCTAGGATGGCAGCGAACAAAGTATGCGATGCCGATGGACGACTAAAATAAGGTGATGACGAATGCACGTGCAATGAGTAATTTCTTCTTGAGTCCCGTTTACAACGCTTCTGCCGCAAACGTCCGCTTGTGAACTTCATGGACCTGGACAGGAAGCACGCTCTTTGGCTTTTAAACATTAAAATTGGCTCAATATAAGACAAAATTGTAAAGATTACGAGGGAAAAATGCAAAAAGATACAGACAAAGGAGAACACATAGAACACAACTTTTTTTTTTCGTGTCTTTTTGCGTTTTTTTATTCTTTTGGTTACGAATATCAACTAGCTAATCTAAAAGAAGCGCTGTTTCATCTTTGATTCGATCACCTTATCCTAATTACAAAATCTACTTTTGCATTTGCTGCCGTTATTCATCACTTTTAATTACATTGCCTTAGGTGTCACCTAATTTGCAGGGTGTTAAGGAAGGAAACCCTGCTTTAAGAGTCGAAAAAATAAGCTGAATATCGCGGCGGTGGGCATCAACCCCGCATAACATAGTAACTCCAGCGGCTGGAGCAAGGAAAAGTTTTCAGAACATAGCCTATGTCTGATTCATTTTAGGCAATGCTTAGAAACTTTCAGTGCTGAAATGGTGGTCAACAGAGCCCACAAGTACTTGATGATGAGTAGCATCCGTCACCGGGAAAATGCCCCATTTGTTAATTGGAAATGAAAAAAAATGATTACCCCCAACCTTTTAACCAGAACACTACTCTTGAATTTGACATTTTCTTCCAACCGCTAGGGGTTACAATTTAGCGGACTTTCAGCGTCAAAAACGTATCTTAGTTTTTTTGTGTTTTTTTTTGCGATTAAAAATATTTTGTTTTTTTTCAAAAAAGGTTTGTCAGATTTTTTCAACTCATCACATTACTACCGTTTTAGCGAAAACCCGGGGCGAGAGTAAGTATTCAGAATATCTAAAGACGTCCGTCTCAGCATTATGCTGTGTTAGATTCTGGGCCAACGATACAAGATGTTCAACAGGTCAAAATGTCCATCGGGTGAAAACGTCCACCGAGTCAAACTGGTGAACCGGGTTAAAATGTCCAAAGAGTCAAAATATCCAACGAGACGAAATGTCCAATCGGGTCAAAATGTCAAAAGAGTCAAAATGTCCACCGAGACGAAATGGCTTGTTGGATATTCAGACACGTTGGACATTCAGGCCTGGTTGGATCTTTCGTCTCATTGGACATTCAGACTCGTTGGACATTCAGTCTCAATTGGATATTCTGTCTCAATGGATGTTCAGTCACGGACATTCCGGCCTGGTTGGATCTTCCGTCTCGTTGGATATTCAGACTCGTTGGACATTCCGTCTCAGTTGGAGATTATTTTTCGATGGATATTCTTCTCGCCCGCCACGTAACCAAGTAGTTACCTGACTTGAGCCATGCGTTTCGCATTGTTTACGTATCTCGAGGTGGTAGATCTTCAAATTTCTTGAAAAGAATGCTGTTTGCTCAGGCGGATTCAGGTTGGTTAAACTTGGCTGTTAAGATCGACACAATTTTGAATTGCCTAACGGCTTATAAATAATTGTGCTTGTATTTAACTTGTTTATTCTTATGTGGGTCGTCCTATTTGAAGGAACCACTGGCCATTGTTCGCTGTGGAGAGGTATACGTGTGGCCCTCGCCGGCTTACGCGCGTCTCGAGGGTTACATAGCTTCCTGTCGCCGGGGTCTGCTTTTTGGGGTTGTCGGAGGAATTCGGGTGTCGTTGTTCCCCGGTGCCTCTCTACCAACCCTTTTCGGCCTTTGCCGAGGCACCTTGGCTGGGCGCTTGGTTGAGACGGCGGCTGAGACTGCAGTGGGAGCTACGTGGCTCGCCGGACCAATCAGCCGCCTCCCTCTTATCACCTGACCCGGCTCTCTGCGTTGGTATGAGCGGGAGCGTGATGACGCGGCGAAAGAGAGGCGTAGGACGTAGCTTCCACCGCAGTCTCAAGTTTGGGGTGAACGGAATATAGGGCGGCAAAGCGAAACTACGAAGTTCTGAAACAGTTTTCCTGAATGGGCTTGGCGTGGCGCCGAGTAGGCTCCGGCCGTTTGTACTGCCGAAGTTACGGGCGTGTCACCCCGCGTCCGTTGCAAATATAATCCGTACTAATGAGCGTGTTGGGCGGCCCCCAGTCGGACAATTGGACGGTGGACATCCCGTGACTGCGATAGATTTTAAAATGATTAATTGGCCGCCCCAGAGGGGGAGGAGGCGAGAACATTTAATGTCCCGCGACAGGGCGGGAAAGAAGATTCGATTTGGGGGACTGGGAACCAAACGATCCGAGGGGTGTTCTTGCTCTGATGTAAAGTATCGCCGTTGTTGCGCTTTCAATTAAACGTGATCGCCCCGGTCATTGAAAAGTCTACCACACCGTCGTAACGTGTCAGCAGGACCGATACAATTTTATATGTCCTTTTGTTTCTTGCATCTTTCGGTTACTTTCGCTAATGTTTACGTTCGCTAATTTTGCGAAACATCTAGAACTTCTGAAAAATATGAAGAAAAAAAGACGTAGAACTTCGCGGAGCCTCAACTGCAAAAAAACCCCAATATTTATTTTAGAAGCATGTTTTAAGTAGGTTATTGCTTTATTAATAGATTTTGTGGCAAAAACAAAAAAGGCTATGGTAGTAATTAGGCTTCAAGAATAAAATGTAATCTCATACAACAATCAGTGATTGGTGCACACCAGAGTAACTGTTTAGACAAAAACGTTACGGAGAAGGTTTCCGCTTTCGGCACCTTTCTCGACGTCTTCAAAAGAGGACAACTTGATCAGCGGAAAACATGACACATTTATTCACATTATGCGTCACTAAATGACTACTGAAAAACTGTTAAGTAGTCGCTGGGAGCACACCAATGCTCGCGATTCTGTCCACGTAATTGCAGACGTCCTGGTAGGTGGCAGCATTTCCGCTGGTGAATGAGGCAAACGCATCCATTTCTGCGTGGAGCCTCTCGTTTCTTGCCGAGTCGGAGCTTGATGTAGGTCTTGCCACAGCGAGCGGGTCAAGCAGAAGAGCTTGAATTCAATTCTGCGCGGCATGCTGCGCAACCTGAAGGAACTGAATAAATTCAGTCAGGTCGGGATGGCGACTTGAAAGGCGACTATGCAGGCCGTTGTGCCACCCCTCAACTATACGTTCGTCGTCCTTGGACCCCGATTTCCGAACTGTCCCCAAATCTCTTTGAGAATGCTATGGGATAGCCAGAAGTTCCTGAAGTACCGGACGAACTGATCCAGGCGAGCGGCATTCAGCTGGGGTTGATTTGGTTTCGCTGCAAGAAGGTCACTTGAAAACAGCAGGCGGCAGTGGTCCGGAACGAAAGGCAGGTGACGAATTCTGACGAACCATTTGTTCACTTCAGGGTCGTCACGGCAAAGAGCCCTGAGCCCCAGTTCGTCGCGGTTGGTATTAATGGCTTTCGCAAGGTGAAATGCGCAGCCACGTACCTGGGAGTAAAACGAGCGAAAACATCTATTGGAGCCCATATATGTGTGGTCACAGTTGCAACAGGCGCGTAACTGAATCCTAGATATAGTACTTTGCCACTTTTGGCTGCATTTATCTTTCATAGATAAAAACGCCATACTTAAGTCGTTGACTTACACTAAAACAATACTTCAGAAATTTTCTGTACCTTCGGAAATCCGGCGGTGGTCTTGAAGACGTTCATCACAGCCTGGATAGCTGCGGACTCGTAATCGAAGTGCCACGTGGTGGAGGTTGAGAGGCCACCGACTCCCCCGAACTTGGTCTCAAGTGAAGTCTTTAAGGTGCCGAAAACAACCTCGTAGGCCTGAACGTCGCATGACTGCATCAGAGCATAAACGATGGGATGCGCTTCCCCTTTAACAATGGCATGTAGAGTGTAGAATTGCCCTGGACTGTGAAATTCACTGGGGTTATATTTAAACTTGCCGTCCCCCAGAATGAATTCGATGTTGAGAAGCACTTCCAGGTCTTTTTCAGCATAAAAAAGAAGGAGCCGTCTCCCTTCCGTCTTGACTTCCAGTTGCAAGAACTCTTTGGAGTCGTTGGTGACGCGAAGCTCCGGGAGAATAGCGTCCAATGCGTTGCCCCTTAGTCTGTTGTGATGGCGATTGCGTGAGAGGGCTCGTCTCTTGGACGTGAATCCATATGCACTGTTCATGCTGGCTTGTATGCCATCCTGGACTTCATCTCCGTACTCACGAAACCTTTCCTGGACGGACGTCACCGCTTCGTCGAATGCCTCATGGGGTCTCTTGCGGCTGCTGCGTACATCCGTACAGACTTCGTACATGAATCGCTTTGCAAGCACTGCCGTCGCATCGGAGTCCTTGTCTGGGCTGCAGCTGTGCGAAGTCATGGGATTATCAGGATCGGACAGCCATAACTCCGTTGTTAAGCATGAGGTGCGCTACTGGGCATTTTTCCCCGGTCACCGTGTGCTTGCTAAGATGAAAGCATTTGATGCATCGATAGTACTCGATGCTAGGATTTTGTTTTTGGATTGGCACTCTTGAACGAAAATTCAATGAACCGCGTTGGGCCAGCGACGGCTTTTGTACTGTATGACTGGCTTGCTTGAGCGCTTGTGAGAAGGCACAAACGTTGGGACACCCAGGCGCCCACGATTCATTTCGTTGGCTCAGCGAGTACGCAGCAACCTGTAATCAAAACGCGACACATACAATCAGAGGAGTTGCACTTGAAACTTCGAATTGCACTTGAGACACTTGAGCCTCTCATGTGTCTTGAAATTTTCAAATTCCAAGACCTTACTTTTCTGCATAAATGGCTAACAGTGATTATTTGTATATAGCTCAAAGTACATAGGCGTAATAACTACAATATTTTAGATGCAATTACAGTACTTCGGTGTCGCGGTACATAAACATAAATAATCTACCGATAAAAACAACACTCACCGTATTTGCGTTTCAGCGATTTGGAGTAGACGAAGCTCAGGGTTCTGACAGAGGGAGGTGGCGAAATTGCAGTCCTTTATATAGCCAGGTGGAATGTCGACCCGGAACGAGCATTGTTTGTAAGTGGATGATTTAGTTTGTCAGCAGTCTAGGGTTTGAACCCGCTCAGGTGGTGTTGTACCATTGTTATATCGAACCAAGAACAAGGGTGAACCTTCCTAAGATAACGTAATAGGGCAGGCGAGCTGGTTAAAGTTAAACATTTCTAAAACCCAAGACGGAGGCTACAAATAGAAAACAAACACAAGACGAGACGTCTTGTGTTTGTCCCCTCTTTGTAGCTTCCGTCTTGAGTTTTAGAAATGTTGAACTTTTTAACCTGGCAAGTGATTTGAGGTCACTAGAATACAAAAGAACTTTGGTCCAAAACCGTAATGGGGGTGACATGGGACATGTGTCTCAGAATCAAAGAGGTCGTGTGGGCGTCGTAATTAAATAAGGCAATTAACGTAAAAACAAAACACAAACTGTATTTACACTACTAAATCCATCGAATATACATCATCACACAGAAGTGTCTCGATCGGCTTGTCTGTCGTTCGCCTCGTTCCGCTCGTGACTCCAAACTTCTTTTCTTTCTTTTCGTCGTTTCCTCGTGAGCGTCTAATTCTTTCCAATCTGCAACATCCTCCCCCCCCCCTTCTTTTTTCGCATGAGAGTTGCCTTGGTTCATTCACTTGCCAGTTCCAGGGGGTAAAGGAGCTGCACGGGGCGTCGAAGCGTTACCCCGCTCGGTAGGCGCACGAGACAGGAACGCACGTGGTTGTCTCTGCCCAGCTGAACTGTTTCGATCCTCCCCGTTTTCCACATGAGCCGTGGGGTCTTGTCTTCGTGAACAAGAACGAGGTCCCCGTTCTGTAGGTCGTTTGTCCGCGTCTCGGTCGATCGGTGTGCGGAGCGGAGCTGAAGGAGGTATTCCTTCCGCCATCTCCGCCAGAATTGGTCCAGCAGTTGCTGCCTGTGTAGCCAACGTCTGGTGGTGTCCCCTCTCGCAGAACCTGGTATAGCTTCTGACGTTGACTGATGGGAAAGCCGTCAGACGCCTGCCCAACAAAAAATGCGCAGGCGTTAAAGCATCCTGCTCGTGTGGAGCGTCGTGAACAGGGGCCAAAGGTCGAGAATTCACGACAGCTTCCACCTCGTGGAGCATGGTTGTTAGTTCTTCGAAACTAAACTTATTCCTTCCTAGTATGTTCCGTAGACTACGTTTCACTGTCTGGACCATCCTTTCCCAGAACCCGCCCCACCAGGCTGCTCTCTCGGCGATAAACTTCCACTTTATCCGATGCTGTGAGCAGTGGTCCTGGATGCGTCGGTTCGTGAGCACGTTCCATACGCCGCATAAGTCCTTTGCTGCCCTCTTGAAGGTGAGGGCATTGTCTGAGTAAACGACGCTGGGTAAGCCACGTCGAGCAGTAAAGCGCTGGAAGGCCATGATGAACGCTTCTGTCGATAGGTTGGAGACAAGCTCTAGATGTATGGCTCTCGTCACCGCACATGTGAAAAGCGCAATGTACGACTTTTCATCTGATGCTGCAGTCTTTACCATCAGTGGGCCCGCAAAGTCGATCCCGACCACCTCAAAAGGATTCGCTTGGGTAATCCGATCCTGTGGCAAAGGTGCGGTCGGAGCGTTAGCCGGCTTGAGTCGGGCCAACCGACAACCATTACATTTGTTGATGACCTTCTTAGCCAGCTGTCTTGCTCGCGGTATCCAGAAACGCTCTCGGACTTGGGTTAAGGTGTCCTGAAGTCCGCCATGCAGCGTTCGATGATGGCAGTCTCTTACCAATAACTCAGTGAAGCGGTGATCGGGAGGCAGCAAAAGCGGGTACTTGACCTCGATTGTTTCGTTTAATTGTTGCAGTCGTCCCCCCACCCGCAACAGTCGATTGGGCTCAATGAAGGGGGCGAGCGAGACAATGCTGGATCGCCTTTCCAGATTCTTATCTGCCATTAGATCGTTCAATTCTTGCTGTAAAAGCTTCCTGTTGCGTTCGTGCAATCCACCAAGTCTCGGCTCGTTCAAGTTCTTCGGACGCTAGCGGGCCCTCACGTCGGCTTCGCCGCGTTCGGCAGTTCTTTACAAACCGCATAATCCATGCAGTAATCCTGAGGATCCGTTCCAGCGCCCCGTACCGTTCAAGTTCCAATAGAGGTGCAATCCTCTCCGTTGCGGTCTGCAATACGTGATGTTCCAGCTTTCCCTCCTCTGCAATAACTGCTACTGGAACGTCGTCGCGTGACAATCTCGTCTTCAAACTCTCAAGACGTTTCAATGCCAGCGTGTGGTTATCCTTCAGTTCTCCCGCGCCGACCCTGAACGGTAGACCCACCTCGTACCGTCCATTCACTTTCCGTATTGTTCGGTTGAACTCGTTCAGCAGTTCGTTCTGTTCTTCCATCTTGTTGGAGGGCTGGTCAGAAATGCCGATGCTCTCCAGCTCCCAAAAACGCCGCAGGATGTCTCCGACGTCCTCGTTCGTGGAACATTCCGTTCTTAGCACGCATACCATGCTGCTGGCGCTGCCTTTGAGAGAGCTGTGGTTTGACACTGGGCCTTGAAAGGTCCAGCCGAAAATGGTGCTTATAGCTACCAGCTTCTGATTTTCCTTGCAATGCAGCACTTGGTCACCGTTCACTCGCCACAGCTGGTCTGAACCAACCAGAAGGGAAATGCCCTCTTCAGCAGTGGCCAGAGAGGAGAGAAGCATGTCCGCAATACGACGGCCGTTTTTCATCATACGGCGAACAAATTCGTGGTCGACGGGTACCTGCACAACGTCCTTACAGATGAAGGGTACCTCGACGGCCTCGATGACGCACTCTTCTTGGCCGTATTGGCTGTGCAACCGTACTTGTACTAGTCGCCGACGTTGCGGTCGTGACGTGGAGTGGCCGAACGTATTTAGCCGGAGGCTAACATCTCCCAGAACCTTGAGGCCGAGCTTGCGAGAAAGGTCCTCACGAATGAACGTCCGTTGGCTACCTCCATCGATAATGGCTCGCACGTAAAGTCTTTGGTTGCCTTCCTCAGCCCAGGCCCGGAACGTTTGAAGAAGCACTTCGGAATCCAATGGGACGTCAGCACTGTCGGAGATTGCGTTCTGGACGCTTGTCGCAGGTGCACCTCTATCCGATTTCTTCACGTTAGGTTTCCAGTTCGGGTCGCACATGGATGTGGCATGTCGACCGGAGCACGACGCGCATGTCACCTTCCGCCGACACTCCCTCGCCCGGTGCCCTCCGATTGTGCATCTGAAGCAGCGGTTTTCTTCGGCCAGCCTTCTTTTCTTCACCTCTAACGTGAGGTCGCCAGTACATACTTCTGTTGCGTGCTTTGTGGACCGGCAAAAGAAGCAGGGGCTTGTGATATTTGCGTGTAGCACAGAGGCTGCTGGCATTCTGGGTCTTTCAGGCCTTTTCTTCTGCGTCTCTTGCCGTTCTTCTACTACTCCGGCTCTCTCCCTACTCTCAACCTCAATCCGAAGGAAGCTTAGAATATCGGCGAGCTCATCTTCGGCATCGGCGAAAGAGGGCGGCCTTGAAGCGCTCCGGGTGGAAAGTGGTCCGTCGACAGGGTGTCCGGTGTCCGGCACCGCTGGTGAAGTCGGTGAAGTCGGACTGTTTTGCGTTTCTCCCGACGACCTGTAGGCAGTGCTGCTTGCCTGCTGCCGGTGATAATTTACGACGACTTCGCTCGGCAAGGCTTTGAGGAGGATATCGGACATCATCGTGCAGTACGTTGCCGATCCCACGCCGAGCCCCTTCAGACCGCGGATGTTCGTCTGAACGTGATCGTACATCCTTCGGAGGCCTTTCGTGTCTTTCGCGGAGGCAACAGGAGGCAGTGCTCGGAGCTTCGCCAGATGATTTTGCTCAATCCTTCGTTTATCACCGAAGCGCAGTGTCAGGATTTCAATGGCATCGTCGTAGCAAGCCTCAGTTGCCTGGAGTCCAGCGATGGCCGCCGCCGCTGGTCCGGTGACATGGTTGCGCAGGTACTGAAACTTGTCCGATCGTGGGATGCTATCGTTTTCGTGGATAGCACGACCGAACTGCTCCCAGAAGCTCTGCCACGCGCTGACCTCGCCGTTGAAAGTTTGAAGTCGTAACTTGGGAAGCTTCACGCCGCTAGTCACGTTGGTGCGCGTTCTTCCCAGGTCTGTAGTGGCAGTCGCAGATGTTGTCGCGGATGTGGTCATCTGGATGGCCTGTGCCTGCTGTTCCTTACGTCTCAGTGAGTCTGCCTTGCAGTCCAACAGCGCCATCATTCGGATGGCCTCGTCGTCGTACTCCGTGACCGTTGTGTATTCTGCGACGAGGTCTTGTTCCGATACATGATCTTCTATCTCCACGTTCAACTCTTGAAGAGCCCTGTTATTGGCCTTCAGCCTTTCTAGCCAGGCAGTCAGCGATGCCAAGTCCGCTGTCTCCATCCCCGCTGTCGCCTCGTGGATAATTTTCGTGTTTTGCGACCGCTTCACTCCACGTTTTGCCTTGAGACGTTCCATGTTTGACGATCTCCCACACAGCTCTCGGAAACAGCGTTCCAGGCAGGTGTTCCACAAAGGTGGAAAATCCGCTCACCTCAATCGTTCTCGCTCCCGGGTTTCGGCACCATAATGTCTCAGAATCAAAGAGGTCGTGTGGGCGTCGTAATTAAATAAGGCAATTAACGTAAAAACAAAACACAAACTGTATTTACACTACTAAATCCATCGAATATACATCATCACACAGAAGTGTCTCGATCGGCTTGTCTGTCGTTCGCCTCGTTCCGCTCGTGACTCCAAACTTCTTCTTTCTTTCTTCTCGTCGTTTCCTCGTGAGCGTCTAATTCT